>JAIUZE010000697.1:0-164735 GCA_022085475.1 Heliosperma pusillum
AAACCTAGATTCACATGATTACGTGTTATTAGGGTTTGGAGTGTATCAGGGCCATGTTACATGGTAACCGCTGAGCCATCATACCAGCTTCCCTACCTCGGGTTATATTTTATTATCGGATTCACATGATAGCTTTCATATGCTAGGTTATATGTTAGTTATTTGTTTCATAACATGAAAAGCATATCCTATATGTTTAAGTTTTGTATTTCCCATATACATTGCTTTTATGTTATTCATGTTTAATTAAATTCGACATTTCGTGGCTGGGAGACCTCGGAGTTACTCCCCACTGACTGTGGCTTCCGTGTTTATATTTAATGCGGTCGAACAGGTGGTGAATGCATATTTGGGGTACATTGACGAGCTAGCGAGCGAAGTATTACCTAGGACCTATATTCGGGTGTCATAGTTTGTAGTATTATTATAACACTATCTTATTTTCCGTATTTATACGGGAGATATGTCTCCCGTCTTTATATTTCTTTTGTAGAATTTTTCTTCCGTATTGTAACGAACTTTTTTAATTATGTGAATGACCCCTTCGTATTGTATTCCGTATTCTTTTAATGTATATTAATAATTTTTTTTTTTTTTTTTTCTTTCCGCAAATTTGAGGGTGTCACAGTTGGTATCAGAGCTATTTTGCTCCCGCCGCACGTTTGTGTACCCTTGCATAAATAACTTGACCTTAAGAAATAATAAACCGTGAGATAGAAGGGTAAGATGGGTAGATTAGGATTTATGTTGTAGTCTTCTTGTTCTTGCTAAATGTTAAGTACTAATCTGTGTTTTCCTTTTGCACGATGCCTCCGAGGATTGACAACACCATTTTAGCAGCTCTTACCGTTATTATCCAAAACCAGCAAAATCTGCAAAACCAGCAAGTAAATCCGAATCCTGACCGTGAGAGACATGGTGGTTATACGTGGGTCGCTTCTCAGCTATCGAGGAGCCAAGCCAAAACTTATGATGGCGAAGTGGATCCCGTTAAACTTTCGGTTTGGTTACGAGAGATGGAGAAGAGTTTTTCTCTTTACGATGTCCTTGAAGAGGACAAGGTCCGTTTAGCTTCTCACTTCTTAGAGAAGGAAGCGGATCAGTGGTGGACTCTTTCGGGTCCTACCGCGAAGTTGGAGCCTAATTTCGGGTGGACTCGTTTCCGTGAGCTCTTGGAAGCGAGGTTTTATCCCGATGAGTTGAGACAACAAAAGTTGAAGGAGTTCATGGATTTTAAACAAGGCCTTCTTTCTGTTCAGGAGTTTACTACCAGGTTCAATGAGTTGGCTCATTATGCCACTCGTCTTATTAGGGTAGAGGAAGACAAGGCTTTCTTTTATCTGGGAAAGCTTTCTCCCCAGATAAGGGGGAAGATTAGTAGAGGTTCCACTTCCTTTGTCTCGATCTATAATGATGCCATCTGGGCGGAGAGTTCTATCAGGGAGATTGCCGAGGAAGCTCGTGCTTCTTATGTTGCTCCTACTGCCTTTGGCAAGAGACCTTTATATCCTTCATCTCGACCTTCCTTTTCTCCCTCTTTTCCAAACAAGAGGAGAAACTTCCAGAGCGGATCGGCAAACCAGAGAAACCGTCCCTTTGTGCCGAGTATCAACAACGACCTTAAAGGTCGTGTCTGCTTTACATGCAAGATGCCTATTCACCCGGGTGTTGGCTGCTTCAACAAACCGTTTGTGTGCTTTATTTGCCAGAAATCGGGTCACAAGGCGAATGTATGTCCTGAGAGGAAGGGTACGGTGTCTACACCGGTTATTTCTGGGAGACCTAAGGGTCGTATTTTTATTATGAGCCGTGCTGAGGCGGATTCCCAACCGATCTTGTTACGGGTATGTCTCGATTTATGATTTAACCGTTTGAATTTTATTTTGACACGGGAGCTTCTTTATCTTTTATTTCCATGAGACTATCCGATAAGTTACCGCTTAAAGCTTCAGTAGGAGAAACTACTCCTATATCGTTACCATCCGGAGAAGTATTTTCATGTTCTTATCTTCATTCCGACATTCCAATATCCATAAATGGATCTATTTTTCCGGCGAATCTTTTACGTTTTCCGCTTGAAGAGTTCGATATTATTTTGGGCATGGATTGGTTATCTACTCATCATGCTCGATTCGAGTGCCGTGATCAGAAAATTATTCTTAAAAGTCCTTTGGGTGCTCGTATTTCTTATCAAGGGGTTAGAAAGCAAGCTAGTGTGAAGTTAATCTCAGCTATGAAAGTGTTGAATGTTTTAAAGAAGGGTCATCAAGCATTTCTATGTGTAGTGACTACTTCCGATTCTTCTCTTCCTTCTTTAAAGGATGTTCCTATTGTTCGGGAATTTCCCGATGTATTTCCCGATGAATTACCCGGGATCGCTCCTGAAAGGGATGTTGAATTTTCCATTGATCTAGTTCCTGGAACGGGACCAATTGCCAAAGCTCCATATCGTATGGCTCCTTCTGAATTGAAGGAGTTGAGAATCCAACTTGATGATTTAATTGAGAAAGGTTTTATTAGGCCTAGTGCTTCTCCTTGGGGTGCTCCCGTATTATTTGTCAAGAAGAAAGACGGTTCTATGCGAATGTGCATTGATTATCGTGAATTGACCCGTGTCACAATCAAAAACAAATATCCTCTTCCTCGTATCAATGATCTTTTTGACCAGTTACGGGGTGCTTCTACTTTCTCTAAAATTGATCTTAGATCGGGTTATCATCAGATTCCCGTTCGGGAAGCAGATATTCCGAAGACTGCTTTCAGCTCGAGGTATGGTCATTTCGAATTCAATGTGATGCCCTTCGGTTTGACTAACGCCCCAGCTATATTCATGGATCAGATGAATCGTACCTTCCGGGAGTATCTTGATAAATGTGTGGTGGTATTTATTGATGACATTCTTATCTTTTCAAAATCTAAGGAAGAACATGCTTATCACCTTCGAACCATTTTGGGTGTTCTTCGACGCCAAAAGTGGTATGCTAAGTTCTCCAAATGTGAATTCTGGTTGCCCGAGGTATCTTTCCTTGGTCATGTCATTTCCAAAGACGGTGTTATGGTCGATCCAGCGAAAATTGAGGCAGTGGTGGATTGGAAAAGTCCGAAAAATGTGTCCGAGATTCGGAGTTTCCTTGGTTTAGCGGGTTATTATCGTCGGTTTGTGAAAGATTTTTCCAAATTAGCAAGACCGATGACTCAATTGCTAAAGAAGGAAGCGAAGTATATTTGGACCGATGAATGTGAAATTGCCTTCTTAGAATTGAAGAAGAGATTGACTACCGCACCGATCTTAACTTTACCAGATGATGAAGCGGAGTATGATGTATATTGTGATGCTTCAAAGCATGGTGTGGGATGTGTCTTGATGCAGAATAGAAAGGTTATTGCTTATGCTTCTCGACAACTCAGGGTTCATGAAGTGAATTATCCGACTCATGATCTTGCGTTAGCAGCTGTAGTACATGCCTTGAAAACTTGGAGACATTATCTTATTGGAGTTCATTGCCGAATTTACACCGATCATAAGAGCTTGAGGTGCATTTTTACTCAGAAGGAATTGAACATGAGGCAGAGAAGATGGTAGGAGTTAGTGAATGATTATGATGCTGAGTTGATTTATCACGAGGGAAAAGCAAATGTCGTGGCAGATGCTTTGAGTAGAAAGACTAGTCATTCATTAAATGCTCTTGGTACTTTACCCGATGAACTAGTAACCGAATTTCAGAAGCTTCAGATACAGTTTGTTGGGAAAGGATTTGATTATCTTGGTGCTTTGACAGCGGAACCTGATTTTTATCGAGAGATTCGTACTTGTTTACCGGAGGATGCTACTTTTATCGCCATTCGATCAAAAATACTACTTGGGCAAGCTAAAGATTGCGCGGTGGATAATGATGGCTACCTTCGTTACCATGGTCGAATGTTTGTTCCGAGAAGTGCCGAGTTGAGGAAGAGAATACTTGATGAAGCTCACCTTTCTCCTTATTCTATTCATCCGGGTGGCGACAAAATGTATAAAGATTTGAGACCACAATTCTGGTGGCCTAGGATGAAGATTGAAGTGAAGGAGTATGTTAGTAGATGTCTTACTTGTCAGAAGGTGAAGATTGATCATCAAAGACCCGGAGGTTTGCTGCAACCTTTGGAAATTCCTCTGTGGAAATGGGAGTCTATTTCTATGGACTTCGTGATGGCTTTACCTAGAACTGCTAGTGGAAAGGATGCCATCTGGGTTATTGTTGACCGTTTGACCAAGTGTGCTAGATTCATACCTATCAGGGAGACTTCGAGAATAGATGTTTTAGCTGATTCCTATGTGAGAGATATAGTACGCTACCATGGAGTTCCTAAAGATATAGTTTCAGATCGTGACCCGAGATTTGGTTCCCGATTCTGGACAGCTTTGCAAGAAGCCATGGGTAGTAAATTGTTGATGAGCACAGCTTTTCATGCCGCTACTGATGGTCAGACCGAGAGGACGATCCAGACTTTAGAAGACCTTCTTCGGGCTTGTGCTTTGGACTTTCATACATCTTGGGAGAAGTGTTTGCCTTTGGTGGAATTTTCTTATAACAACAGTTATCATGCATCTATCAAGATGTCACCATATGAGGCTTTATACGGTAGGAAATGCCGTAGTCCTGTTTGTTGGGATCAAGTACAAGATGATCATATGTTGAGTCCCGACATTGTTACTGAAACGATCGATCAAGTTCAAGTCATTCGTGAACGAATGAAAGCCGCTCAAGATAGACAGAAATCCTATGCCGATGTTCGTCGACGACCGCTTGAATTTGATGTTGAAGACCGTGTATTCCTTAAAGTATCACCAATGAAAGGAGTGAAACGGTTTGGAGTGAAAGGGAAGTTGAGTCCTAAATATATTGGACCGTTTTCGTGTGCTTAAAAGAGTTGGTCCTGTTGCTTATCGTTTGGAATTACCTCCGAACTTGAGCAAAGTTCATGATGTGTTCCATGTTTCTCAGTTGAAGAAGTATATCAGTGATCCGAGTCATATTATTCAAGAAGAAGTGTTGGACTTGGAACCTAATTTGGCTTTGGAAGAAAGGTCGATTCGTATACTTGAAAGGACTAACAAACAACTCCGAAACAAGGTGGTGCCTTTAGTTCGTATCCTTTGGCGTTGCGGAAACGTCGAATCAGAAACTTGGGAACCCGAAGCTAAAATATTAGCTAAATATCCCGAGCTCTTTGCTTGAGGTAAATTTCCTTCTTTCTTTCCTCTTTCTATTCGATTTAATCTTGCGAAGATTCCGTTCCTGCTATCGATGTTCTTAACTGCTGACGAGAACCTGCCGTTCCGTAGATAAGATTTTATATTTTATTACAAGTATATTTTAACAGTTTTGAAATAGACCTACATATATGTTACGTTCCTTCTTCTAAGTTTCGAGGACGAAACTTTTTAAAAGGAGGGGTGATTGTAACAACCCGAAAAGTGCCCAATTTTTCTAGTAAAAATATTTACTAACACTTTTCAGTAGAACTTAAGTTTTTAAAATAGAAATTTTTGTTCCGAGTCTTATTTTGAAATTCCGCGTTCGTATTTGGAATTTCTGAGAGATTTCATGAAAAGACCGTTTTTAGTCATCTTTGACTTTTCTTGACTTTTAAGTCGTCTTTGACTTTTCCTTGACTTTTAAAAGTCGTCATTGACTTTTTCTTGACTTTTAAGTCGTTATAAACTTTTCTTGACTTTTAAGTCATTTTTGAATTTTCTCGACTTTTAAGTCGACTTTGACTTCCGTTGACTTTTTCCCGACTCGCCTCATAAGTTTGAAGACCGAAATTTTATTTAAAAAAATAATATTTTTGATTTATTTTTATTTAGATTGATTATGATTTATCATAATTTAATAAAATTATTTTGAATTTATTCGGAATTTAAAGAATAACTTTTACGGTTTTAAACCAAACGTCATTTAACTATTCCCGACTCATCGTGAATCCCGTAACAAAATCGAAACTCGACTTTGGCATGAGTCACGCGGCCATGTCATCGTTTCCCACTCACTTGAGACATTTTAATTATTTCGATTAAACTAATACAAATATCTTAGATATTTGTTACTTTATCGATCCGTCAACGGAGATTACGCAAATCGAGGAAAAATCAGACCCGATATCACCTTGTTCCACACGGCTCTCCTACCCACTAATAGACCTTGATATTTTCATTACTTTTGATTAATATATCATAATATCTAGATAACTATTTACTTTATCGATCAATTAACGAAAATTACGCAAAACGCTCGAAATCAGACCGGAAGTCACCATTTCACACGTCTACTTTAGTCCTCTCTTAGGCCTTGATATTTTGATTACTTTTCATTACAATATCATAATATCTTGATATTTGGTGTAATTAACTTTATCGTTAATTATATTAAATCGTTTACCGTAAAATAATTATTAAACGCGAGTCAATTACGTAACAACAATTTCAAAACTCGACCTCCTTATTTGTCTATATGTACACGGCTCAAACCACCATCACTACTCACAAACAACTTTTCATTGAACAACAAATCAAATTAAGATCAAAACATCACTTTCTTTAATCGTTCTTCGTGTTCTTCGTCGTTCATCTTTTGTTCTTCATCGTTCTTGAGCAAAACATTCATAAATCCTTCATTTCTTAATTAAATCCGTCCTAATTTATATTTCTAGGATCTCCTCTTCGCTCCCCATCTTCACGTACGGTTTTATTTCAATTCCGGTAAAATCGTTTTCAACACTTTAATTATGGAAATTCATATTTTTAGTTCTAATAATGTTTTCTTGTTATTTTCTTATAGGGGAAGATTTTGAAGACGAGTTTGGAGACTCGTATATTTTGGGTGAAGATTAGTAGGAGGGTTTCTTATTATATACTTCTTATTATTATTTTTGTGCTAAGTGGTTTGCTAGCTAAGGTAACAATTCCGTTTTACTCGACGAATTAATGTCACATAGTCTTTAGTTTTGGCTCATGTTATGGTATTTATGATTTTAGTTAGTAACATAGCCTTTAGTTTTGTTTCTTTTAATTTTGGTTCATCTTTATTTTTGGTTCATATTTTTATGATTTATGGATTTTTAGTTAGTAATATGCTAAGGAGTGTTATTATTATGTTTTATGAATTTTTATGATTTTTCCATAAGTAATGATGTTTATGTTGTTGAGGAAATTTTAATAGGTTTAGTGTTCTTGATAAATTTTGATGATTTTTATTAAGTTATGATTTTTATGTTGTTTAGGAAATTTTTCATATGTTAGTGTTCTTTATGAATTTTGATGATTTTCCATAAGTTATGATTTTTATGATTTTGTATGAATTTATAACAAGTTTAGTGTTCTTGACATTTTTGATGATTTGTTATAATTATGATTTTGTATGGATGATTGTTAAAATGGTTGTTTGATGATTAAAACATGTTGTTATTGATTTGGTGTTGATTGGTGATTGAACCGTGGAGGAAGGGCTGAAAACCGGACCAACCAGACCGGTCCAGGCCGGTTCAGACCCGGTCTGGGTTGGTCCATGGTGGGTCCGGGATTTGGTCTTTGGGTTGTGTCGATGTTGGATTGTTTAATTGTTGTTTTGACGGGTTTTAATTATGTTAAGCATGCGGGAAAATATTAGAAATCGGTTTGAGAAAGTTTAAAGCAAAACAGCCCATTGAGCCCAAATCAGGCCGTGAGGCCCAAATCAGGCCCATGTGGGTCCGGCCCAACTCAGCCCGTGGGTCCCACTTTGGGACTTGTGACGGTTTTTGAGTTATCGTCATTTTTATCGTGTTTTATAATATTTAGCAAGTGGGAAATATTAATAAGTAAAATATTTAATTAAAAAGGTTTTCATAAAATTATTATTTCTCACATGTTAGAAATTATAATACGAGATTAGTTTACGTTGAGATCATTTAAGTCAATCGGGTTTTGGGTATAATATGATAATTCACATGTTAGAAGTAGTAATAAAATAACATGTAATGAATATGTTGATTTTATGTCTATGTGATAAAGACTCTGCTTCTAGCCGGTTTGATCCAACGGGTTTGGTCAAACTAAGATCTAGTCAGCCCCGATTTGACTGATGACCCGTCGCGGGACTCGGGTCGGGATTTGTCTTCAAGTAAGGTTGTATTTAATTAGTGAATTAGCCTTAGTTGATATGAGGCGATATGTTATGTGATTATGATTTATATGTAATTAGTCACATGTTAGGAAATTGTTTCCGTGACTGTTTGATTATATGGTTGGTGTCGTGTTGACTAAGTACCCATAGAGAATTATGAGTATATGGCGTCTTGACCATTCTAATTCTAAATGAGTCTCTTGGACCATGACATTGATAGGCCTTACTGTCTTTAACGCGTATATGTTCACCTGATGATAGCTTTTGTGTCTCGGCTTGGTGGGTTTATATCCAAGTCGGGGCATGGCTGCCTAGTTCCACTTTGGAAATGGCGCCAGCTTAAGTACTAGCCATCTCTGCTTAGGGGGTCGCCTAGTAGAGTTTCTCATGTACGGTTATGTCATGGGACGGGGAATGGAATAGCTGTTGTCGCTAGGTCTGATCAGTCTAAGACTAGGATGTTTTCCTACCTTGTGGTATAGCCTCGAGTTACAGAAGTCGACTATTGACGGTTCTAAGAACTTATGCCTGTTTGTAGAAGATTGGTCTTTCATGTTTGTATGATTCTATGAGTTTTAGAAGGTGAGATGCAAGCCGGCTAAGATTGATAGAGTTTGGATTCCCGATTGTTAACTGATTCACATGATTACGTGTTGATTATGGTTTGAGTGTATCAGGGCCATGTTACATGGTAACCGCTGAGCCAGCATACCAGCTTCCCTACCTCGGGTTATATTTTATTATCGGATTCACATGATAGCTTTCATATGATAGGTTATATGTTAGTTAATTGTTTCATAACATGGAAAGCATATCATATATGTTAAAGTTTTGTATTTTCAATATACATTGCTTTTATGTTATTCATGTTTTATTAAACTCGACATTTCGTGGCTGGGAGAACTCGGAGTTACTCCCCACTGACTGTGACTTCCGTGTTTATATTTAATGCGGTCGAACAGGTGGTGATGCAATTTTTGGGGTACATTGACGAGCTAGTGAGCGAAGTATTTACCTTGGACCTATACTCGGTTCTTAGATTGTATATTATTATATACTCTTTTATTTCTGTATTTATACGGGAGATATGTCTCCCGTCTTGTATAATTTTTATGTATAATATTATTTTCCTTTTGTATGACCCTTTTTATTTTATGACACCTTTGTATTGTATTTTCATCTTTTATCTACTTTAAATAATTTTTTTTTCTTTCCGCAAATTTGAGGGTGTTACAACAAGTGTGGTAAATATATTACGTATAAATAGTATATTGTCCCACATCATAAAAATATCATAAGCTAGGGTGATCCTATAATTATAAATAAGATTCAACCTTGGAACTTAGATATCAACACATAATCTTTTGAGTCTCTTAAATACTATCTTAGAGAGCTCTTAAAAATTTGTATCCACATTAGTGAAATTTACATCATCAAAAATTAATTTAGGAAAATATCATTAAAAAATAAAGTGAAAAATTTAGGAAAATATCATTAAAAAATAAAGTGAAAAATATTTTATTTATCTCAATATACATTTCCTATATTATACTCAAGTGTTGTTTATGATTTGTATATAAAATTTTTTACATTCAATTCACAAAAACTATAGTGAAAATGAGTCATCTTTCAACTTAGATATTCACCCAAAATCTTTTGAATCTTTCAAGTATTATCTTTCAGAGATCTTAAAAGTTTGTATTATTATTTCTACCTTAATGAAATTTACATCATCAAAATTAATTTAGGAAAATATCATATATAATAATTTTAATGGTAACTACCAAATTTGTTATTTGTCTCTCATTGAAAAGTAATGTAAGTGTGGTGAATATAATATGTATAAATAGAAGAATTGTCCCACATCGGAGAAATACCATAAGCTGGGACGATGATCACGCGATTATAAATAACAGCCGTCCTTGAAACTTAGAGATGAACCCAAAGTCATTTAAGTCTCTCAAATACTCCATTCGTCCCGGTCATTTATTTGTTTGCCTTTTTTAGGAGTATTTTAATCAAAGACAAACAAATGATTAAGACGGAGAGAGTATTGTTTTAGAGAGCTCTTAAAATTTTGTATTAATTATGAAAATAATATAATTAGATTCGTGGTAAAAAAAAATGTTATCATTACAGTATAGAATTTCATATTATTTGCACATACTTTGTGTAATTCTTAGTATGTTATATTTCTCACATTGAAAAACAATGTATGTGTGGTAAATATACTAATAACTATAAATAGTAGAATTGCTCTATATCGAACAATTAGCATAAGGTGAGGTGATCAACCCAAAATCTTTTGAGTTTCTTAAACATTGTCTTAAAGAGCTTAATTCTTAGATACTTTGAATCATTTTTCGAGTCATAATATAGATCAAATATAACTTGAGTCCCGATAAAGTTGGTAACATATGTTTAAAATAGAATAAGTTGAATCAATATATCAATGTTATTTTTTTAAAAATTACGGAGTATATTTTATTATAATCTTAAATCTTCAAAAGTTTATTTTTATAAGTTAACTGTTATCGGAAAATTTCGAAAATGACATTAACGTAGACTCGTGCATCGCACGGGCATGAAATCTAGTTTCACAATAAAAAGGAGTACAACAATAAGAACACTAGATAAGTAGATAATCCGTATTACATACCTGACGTATGTTATTCGAGTAATTGGCAAGAGCCCAGAACCCAGAATCCTTTATACTAGAACATTGTTTAAGATCTAATTGTTCCAATCTCTTGCATCCAGAAGCAACAGCTTGCAAGCCGGTGCCGGTGATATTAATAAGTGCGCGCATTTCCAGGTCATAGAGTTCTTCTAGCTTACCAATGTACTCCATTCCCTTGTCAGTCAAGCTACTACAGTATGAGACATTAAGCTTCCTCAGCTTCTTGCATCCCATAGATAAACCCGCCATACCTTCGTCTCCAACTTCAGGACATCTATGACAGTTGCAGGATGTAAACAAGGTTTAGAACAAGTCCTGAGAAAAATCAGGCTATCAAAGCAATATACAGTCTTAATGTTTACCGATATAAATCGAGTTCAACAATCTCACTACATCTAGTAGCAATATAGGACAACCCCTTGTCTGTAATGTTGTTGCACAAGCCTAGTTTCAGTGATTTCAGTTTTGAACACCCAGAAAGAAAGATAAGACCTGTGAAACGAGAGAAACAAAGGACTTTCGTTATTTATAATTCTTCGCACATTTAGGATATTTTTGCCAAACCCAAGATGGTGTGATCGCTCGAACTGTACAAGATATATAAGCAAATACATATTTTTCTTGTATTAAATAGTAAAATGGACAAGTTCGTACCTTCTATCCTTTAAACTATTGATATGAATATCTTTTTCAGGAAAATAAACAGTAGAATGGACAAGTTGCTAAGTTTAACAGAGCAGGTATACCTACCTGTATCATTAATGCCACAGCAATCTGTGAGGTCCAGCTCCTCAAGTAGAACACAGCTAGAGCCAAGCAGTTCAAGACTCGTCTCAGTCACGGAAGAACATGACTCTAACATCAAGCATTGAAGTTTTGAGCAAGATCGAGTAATGGCCGCAATTGTTGCATCATTAACAACATCACAACATGAAAGATTGAGGACTTGCAAGTTGGTACATCTACTAACAAGGTGACTTATGTCAACATCTTGAAGTCCGATGCATTTACTTAGTCCAATTTCAACAAGAGATGACCTGCACTTGGTGCTAAGTATCCGGAATGTCGAATGAGAAACCCGAGCCCCATCCGCTCTGAACACACTCAAATGTTTCAGTTCTTTTAATGGGTGAAGAAAATCAGAAGTGAGATCCTGCAAGGAAGGGGCATGAGATTGATTTTAGGGTAAGAAAGTGTTGCCAGATATTCTCGAAATGAATAGAGAAGAGACAGGATTCACACAGTTTAAACAGTACTCACGACCATACAATGTCTTGCATTTAGCTGAAGTAAGTCAGGGTGTCCTCTGGCAACTGAACATAAACCAGCTGAAGTAATGTTGTCACACCTTGACATATCTACTGCCTACATCACAATCGACACGGAAAAAAGAAACAAAACTGAATCAATAACATTACTCAGATTCCTCGACAGGGAGTTTATTATTACCCTCTAGAAGCGACGTTAGAAACAGTTTCTATATAACCCTTAATAGAAATTGCATTTAGAATTTTACTGAATGACCGATATTTTTCAATTAATAAAAAAACCAGCCAGTTTAATTAGTCAATTTCCTTCATTTCTGTATCATGAGCATCTCAAGCAAAACTGTAAGACACCTTAAGGTGATAGTTGAGGTCGAATCAATCATCTTATACCTTAAGCGAAATAATGTAAATTTAATATCTTAGTTTAATATCTTAGTTTGTTAGAAGATTTAGAAAATCAAATCCCTCTTCACTATGGCGGTATGATACATGATGAGTACTTCATAGTGTTATTACGCCATGGTAAATTGGACGGAGGGAGTACATATGAATCGCGAACAATATCCATCCTAAAAAGATCATAAATCTTGTATTCGCGTGGATTATGGGATGAACTCACTTGGTAGCCCATAATAGAAAAAAACATATGAAAATGAAAGAAAAGAACTAGTCCCTATTAATCAAGCACCTTTCCATGAAATGAAAAGATAAGGACTTAGACATGGAAAAACATGAAAAAGAAAGGTGCTTAACCATTTAAGCAGCTATTATTATATTCACTTTGGTCATTTTGGATTCAATTGTTTATTTAATTTGGTTCATACATACATGTTACCTTTAGATCCACAATAAATTCTTTAATGACATTGTCTTTCATTTTTGTGCAAATTCCAATTTTTCTAGTTCTTACTTTCCACTCATGAATCCTACTTACATTAGGTATTTGTTGAAAAGCACTTTAATCTTGCAACAATCCAAGAAGATCGATCAAACCAATAAACTTATACAAAGAAACCACAACAAGTCTCCTTAAAGACGGTCCTTTTCCGTCAGAAATTTAAACGAAGATAATGCGACCTATTTACGATAAATGTAACCAATTTTTTATAACAAGTTACCCGAACATTTGTAACAAAATGTGAACAATTTTAGCTTGTAACTTTTGCTGCAGCATTGTGTTAATGAATGATCATTTACATTATGGTAATATTTTCTCCATCTTAATTTCAGACGGAAAAAGGCTTAAAATTTGCCAAGAAACCAATCTATCAAGTAAACTTAAGCTTTGTCCCTTGACGCCTTCCCCAATCCCAACTAACATGGATTTTAGATTTAAGCTGGATTTGAAAATTGAAAGAATGAAGAAATAAAGGACAAACCTTAAGTGAAGGACATCCATTAGCAAGCAAATTCAGACCATCATCATCTACTGAAGTGCAGCCTACCATCACCAAACTCTCCAACATTTGCAATGAAGCAATCCACCCCAACGATACACTTGTTATCTGCGCATCCATAAATTAGCGGTATTTTAATGAAAGGTAAATAAATGATCGGAAAATAATAGGATTTCATGCACCAACCTTAAGGGAAGAGATGTCAAGAAACTTCAAACACAAACACTTGTTACACAAAAGCTCAACACCAATATCAGTAATCTCCAAACACCACTTCAAACTCAACTTCTCCAACCCAACACACCCAACCGCAATCTGCGCCAACCCGACATCCGTAACACTGAAACACTTATCCATCCTCAGCTCACGTAACCCAACCACACCCGATATTGCTATCGCTTCTCGGTCCGTAAACCGACGGCACCAATACGACACGTCCAAATTCTCCAGCTGAGCACCGCAAGCGCGCACAAGCGTCTGCAGACCGACACGCGTGAGTGCAGTGCACCGGCTGAGGGAAAGAGACCGCAGGCGATGCTGCAGGAGTGCGGAAGCGAGGGTGAAGGCGAAGGTGTCATCGACTCGAGGGCAGGTAGAGAGGTCGAGGGAGGTAAGGGACAGGAGGTGAGGGAGAAGTGTCAGGAGGATTTGATGGTGGAGAGGGCGGAGGTGGGTGTGGGAATGGAAGTCGACTTGGCGGAATGTGCGGCAGACTTGGCGGAAGGAGGTTTTGTGGGTGGGGTCGTCCAGGTACGTATGGATTCGACAGAGTAAGTCTTCTGGGAGACGGTCCAAGATCAGACTTCGGGGTTTACTGTAGTTTTGGGAGTATTCTTCGTTGTAATTGATACTCATGTTGCTGCTGTTCAGGACACGATGATTTTCCTCGAGTTAAGAATGCCTGTAATTGTGGTCGATTCAGAAAAATGTCACCTTTAACTTTGTTTGACTATTTATTTGATTTTATAATATCTGAAACTTTGGTCAACAAAAATGTTTTATAAGTTGATAATCTTGATATAAATTTATTTGTGGTGACAAGAAAATAATACTAAGAGTTAGTCAAATAAAAAATGACCTGATTTGTAATGACTCAAGTACTTTTTTTATTTTTTTAATATAATTTAGATAGATAATTTATGATTCCGCTTAAGCAAGTCAATATCATTCGTCTCTAACTCCCCAATGAAAAGAATGGGAAAGGTAAGAAACACTAGTCAATCGATATAGAGATATACCGGTACTTAGCGCATTTGCGCTGAGCAAAAACAACCACCACACGTCCGGGCACGAAGTCAGCTATCCTGGACTAAGTCGAGGGGGAAGACCCAGTCAGATCCAGACACACATCACACCCCTTGTCCCAAAAATAAAGCATCAAATCCGCAGGACGAAAGGCTTGTTATGACCATCAATCAAACCAATATCAACATCCTTAAGAACAAAAATCCCATATCGCAAGCATATGTTCACGAATGTGTCACGAACAAAGTTATGTCGATGCTTAACAACAACAGTACAAGCGCACAACACCGCATGATCGTCATAGATATCATCATGAAAAACCCAAAAGCAAGCAAGCAGAACACGACCTATACACGGGAAAGAATGGAATAAACAGCCGATAGTGCTTAGCACACTATGGTAAGTCCTCTCATTCATAGTTTACCAAACCCGGAAATATGAATAGCACGCAACCAATAAGAAGTGTGATCATCGTGCTGAGACTTCCACAATAATGCTACATGTCGAAGAGTCAAGGAGAAACCAGATTCCACACTAGCAGCAACCCTCGTGAACTATACGTTTGCCAATTTCCTCATAATTTTGGGGACAACGATCTCACCAGAATTACACAGAAGTTCAGAGCTGTTAATCTCATTAAACACACTCAATGCATCATCAGAGGTAGGTCTAGAAGCTATAAGTCTACAGGGACGAAGGAGCTTAGCCTAATATTGAACATCTTCAGTAGCATAAAAACCAAGCCGCCCATAATTGGGGTGGGGGTGGGGGTGGGGGGGTTTAGGCAACCATTGCAAGTCACCAAATAAAATTAGGTCAGGACGCGGTGATAATACGTCCTAAGTTAGAATGAACGAAGTGTTGCATCAAAATAAAGCTGGGCCGACTCACAAAACATGAGGGAAACAAGTACATAAAGCAAAGTAGAGCTTAGGAATACCATTACAAGCACGAAGTAACAGAGACTCACAATGTGGATCATTGATCCTAGCAACAAAATCCATAAGCTCTATAGTTCTGGTCACTATTTTCATCACAAGCTTACTGATGAAAACATGACACACACGGTAACATCCCAATTTATCCATGAGTCTTAATTATATCCTCCCAAATAAATAAGGGCGTTACCATTACGGCAGGCCGTGGTAGCAATACCAAAATGAACAATCAAACAATACTTTATTATAACTAACCAAAACCAATACAACCTAACCAGATTAATTTAAAAACTTTACAGCATAAGTTTTTTAGCTAATACACATGTAAAACTGGATATATCTCTGTGAAGTCTAACTATATCTACGCAGCTACTAAAAAAATTGTATTGCTTCCCCCTATTTCCGTAAAAGCAACCACATCTAGAAGCAGTCATCATAACAACCTAAATATAACACTGCTAGACAGTATGACCAGAAATATCATATGGACTATCACTGGCCAGATTTGAAAATGAGTTGTAGACACATAAATAAACCACAGACCTGTCAACCAAAGATTGAGTCAAAAATTTATCATGTATTTTTATAGTCTAGGATTTTTTTGGCCATTTATTTAAAGCATTTTGATTTAAAAATTGTGAAAGGAGTTTAAATAAACAAAACCCATGCATTACACGGGTCTGTTATGACTTGTTTCTAGGTCTAATTTGTGCTACACACGGGTCTGTCCATATTACTTTTATTTTTCTCCATTTTTTTTCATTCTTTTGCAATTGTTTACTAATCCTATTTGAATAAATCTGGGGTTGTACATAATTTTTAATAGGTTGGCTCTAATTTAAGATATAAGTTGTACCTAATATATTTTGGGCCTTTTAATTTTGATTATAGCTTTAGTTTGTAAATAATCGAAGAAAATTGTTTAACCTAGTTAATTTGGTTGTACATTTTGAGTTATTGCATTTATTTTTATTTACCTTGTGTATATTGTATAATCGTTTTTTTTATGTAATTATCTATTGTATGTTGTTTTTATTGTTTTCGATTGTAATAAGTCTTTTAGTATGGGTCATTTTTATATTGAATTTGAGTCAATATATTTTGAAAAATTCTTATTTTAGTTAGTTATATAATTGAATTTTATTACTTATACTAACGTAGTAAATCCATTATGTTGATAACATTATGGCCCGATTTCTGTTGGTGTATGTTTTGATTCCCGAATTAATGTCTACTCTACTTAGATTAAGAAGAGTGCGCACAACAAGGAAGGACCCAAGACCGTGGGCCCTCCCTCCTTGCACGTTTTTTGGTCTAGTTTTGTTGCCTAATGTGTCGAAAGACAATCCTTATGCATTGATAAGTTGTGTCATGTTTAAATGTTATATAAATAGATCGTGTTGTATCTTTTTATTATTGTTTTGAGTCAATTATTGGCATTAAATGATCGGGGTTGTAAGAATTTAGTTTCCCAACAGCTGCCCTTCCCCCTAAGTCGTGATTGTGTTTAGTCAATGATTAATGAACATTCTCATGTTAAAATAGCTTTGACAAAGTAGTTTAAGTGCATTAAACGACGCAGTAACTATCTCACATGCTAGGCTATTATTTGTAAAATAAATGGTTTCATTTCATTAAATCGAGTAACTACAACCTGGTAGTAGGGGTGTTCAAAACCGGTTCGGTTAACCGAACCGGCTTAATTGACCGGTTAACCGGTCAATTGGTTTTCCAAATTGTTGAACCGTAACCGAATCGATTTAAACCGGTTTTTTTCGGTTCGGTTAACCGGACGAACGGTTCGGTTTGACCGGTTCACCGAAACCGAACTCTCATATAATTTTTTCGTTTGTCGTAGTCAAAGGCGCTTTCTTGGAGACACAACTTTGGCCAAATGACGTCTTACAAATTCAAGAATGACAAGACATATTGCTTTGTCTTCTTCAAGAAAAAAAAAGTGTCTGAATTGTTAGAAAAATTGAGTCAAACCAAATTTTGAGACTAGATTTTTTGGTTAATCCATTATAGTTTTGACGTTACAGAGCACTTAAACTATGCATCTTCCGATGAAAGGGACACTAAATCAATTGATTTCAATCGATGATAATATCAAATGCAACAAAACTAAACCAAAACATTCAAAAACCAACCTTAAATCGATTGAATACATTGAAAATATAAACAAATACATCAAAAAGTTGTAGATTGAGGGACTTGCAAATAGATCCGGAAAAATTATACCCCGGAAATTAAATGCTTTGGGGAATAAATTAAATGATTTAGGGATATGTTATAGAGGTTGTGATGATGAGATTATATCATGAAAGTATTAATGAAATACTAATGTGGTGATACCGAGATCGAGAAAGAGACACTGAGAGACTGAGGGTTTAGCTAGTGAATTAGGTATTAGGTTAAAAGTTTTTGGAGAGGTGTGTGTATATGACAGTTTAAGTTTTGGGCTATTCGGGCTTTTAAATATTTGGGCTAGGCTTTATTCTTAATTTAGTTAATCGGTTCGGTTTCGGTTAACCGCGGTTTTAAAAATCCGAACCGTAACCGAACCGTTTTAAACCGGTTTTTACCGGTTCGGTTCACCGAATTGATAAACTATTTCGGTTCGGTTTTTTGAACCTAAAAAAATGTACGGTTTCGGTTTTTTCGGTTCGGTTTTTATGGTTCGGTTAATCATGAACACCCCTACCTGGTAGGAAACTCAATACTTGACTTAGTAGAGGCTGTTATGAAACGGGAAGTGTCAGGTGTCCGATGTAAAGATCTTTCTAACACGTATCTTCAACCCTTACTCAAAATCGGTGGTTTTGGATGGTTGATTCCATGGGTAGCGAGAGTCATTCAATTCGAGTGATTTAGGGTACAACTCTTTATCTTTAATCACTTGAAATTGATTTCCTTTGTATTTTTCGATGAAAGGTGTAAAGTTGATTTGAAAGGTTCCAAAATCCAATAAAACTTGATAGCGACTCTAGTTTGTCTTTGTTCGATTCGTGTTAAACCTCGAGTTGATATGTCTCTTTAGGATACCGCAAACCGATCGTGGGGCATGTGCACAAGACATATTAAAATAAAAGAAGAATAAAGAACTTAAAAAATAAATACAAAAATCAAATAAAGTAAATTAATTAGTATAATTATAACAACCAGCCTCCAATTTACATGCTTGATTTTAAATTAGTACGAGGCGTGGAGGTGGTTACTTGATGTAAATACTCATCATAGCAAAGTTAACTATAAAAATTTTAGATTGATATTGATTATTGGATATGATGAGGTGGTCGAGAAGATTAGACTAATGCAATATTGAGGGTACCAAGCCATGAATAAGGCTTGTATAACCCAAATTGGGGCGGCTCTCGTTAAGTAAATAAAATGAAAAGAGAACGAACAGAAATGCAAGAATACTCAATTACTCTATAAGTTGAAATGACAAGTTTATATCCGTACTTTTATTAATCGGGGAGATTAGACTTTTGTACAATTACCGTAACAACCTGGAAGAGGTACGAGCTACCTATGCTTCTTATAGAGGTGTAGGCTTGGTCACATCCACAGAAGAGGTGTGGGCTTGGTTGCACCTCAAGGTTTGGCCTAGTTTATATGGCTTTTTCACGCGTAGTATATTGGAGATATATTATGCAATATCTTTGCTTTATTCACCTATATGTCGGCATATGTCGACATGATGACGACATTTGGATAATATGATTTATTAAGGCAGATTAAATATTTGATACGACTTTGCTTCAGGTTTTTTTTTGTAACATTCAGTTACCGCACGCCTACCGAGACATATTGTAGTATGATATCATCAGGTGCTTTGTGGGAGGTACAAATATAGGTATCACCAGTTGTGGTTGGCATAATAGGATGGGATGCGTTGCGGTTAGAGGTGATTGAGGAGGTGCATTTTAAGTAGGTAAAGGATAACGGGTGGAGGTTATATGGAGGAGAGGAAATGAGTATGAGTGTGCGAAGTTATTGGTGATATGGTGTTGGGCATACATAGCCGAGAGTGGTAATATGGTGGTGCTTGAGGGTATAAAAACGAAACTTGAAATAGTGATTTAGAGAGTTGTAGAATATATTTTAATCAATAAGAGGTAAGAACAGTCTGTAATGAAAATAAATGTCTATGCGAGGGTAATGAATAAGCGTAAAGTGAAAGTGAGGGTAACTTGGAGGGATGACGATGGTCGCATTTGGAGGAAATGGGAGGGGGCTATAGTTCAACGAAGAGGCATGATGACTTCAAGTGAAGCACGAGAGGAATTGGGGTTACTTGGTCGGTTGAAAGTTAGAAGAGAAGGTTGAAAAAGATTATAGTTGAAAGTGATTGTATAGCTGTTATTGGAACATTGAACGAACAAAAACAATCGAAAAACACGTTATCCTTACTCTCAGATGACATTTTTAATTTGTATTGGATTTTGACGATATTCAATGGTGTTTTGTTGGTGGATAAACAAGGTTGCTCATGAGCTAGCTCACGTGAACTAGGGTCCTAGCTTAAAGCTAAGGTTTTAGTGCGATGACTTCCCGAAAACATTGTTGTAGTTGCTTCTCATTATTTGATTCATAGAAATTGTACCATTTACAAAATCTTCAAGAAGAGTTTTCAATAAAAGAAGCAAATTCAAAGAAACGATATAACTATGATTCAATTAAACCCTTTATTGGGTACAATATCATGAAAATTTATTTATTTTCTGCGTCCCAGTCTTTTGTTTGCATCTTTTATTTTTGGGAATCTCAGATTATTTGTTTGTGGTTCTTTATTAGGTTCTAATAGATACTTCGATATTTCATATCTATTATTGTCCACTTGTGTGATCAAGTATAATGGCCACACATGATCCCCTTCTTCCAAATTAAATATGAAAAAATGACCGAAACATAGCGTGTATCATACAAGACAATTTGTATACTCTCCATTTCTATCTACGGTTGAGACTTTACTTTGCAGCAATCTAACATGGTAGGTTTCATAACAAAAAAATAATGAAAAACAAAAAGAAATTACAAAAAAATATTAATATTAAATTGATTTGGCAAACGAAAATGGACCTTTTAGTTCTTTTTTAAAAGAGTTAATTGATGAACACTAACAACTTTCACAAATTCTCATTTGTGACGGACACTATCCGTCGCAAGCTTAAGACGGATACCATATTCTCTCACAAAATACCCATCAAGGGTGAGTGGAGAAGCACATGGGGGGTGCCCACCTTGTCCCCTCTACCCATTTCCTCTCACAAAATACCCGTCGCAAGATCCGATCCGTCGCAAGCAAGACCTACTGTTTCATTAGATCACAATTTCATAATCAGTACCATATCAATGAAAAATTAAAAATCAATACAACCATATTAACTTCTACCTATAATCAGTACCAAGTCTGACTTTTTGACATAAACATTACATGAAATGACAAAAATACCCTTACCCAATACATTCCCCATATTGTCTCACATTTGCCTCGCCATTGATACCATTCTATTCACCAATTACCAATTACCGTGATTATAGGAGGGATCTATTTTTTCTCTATTTGCCCTCCCGCACTCAAACGAAGGAGAGAGACGGACTACTTGACAACACAATGAATGTTTCATCCTAAAACCAATAGGACGAGTATCCCCTTTGGTTATAAAGTGGTACAATGTCTCTTTCTCCAATAATGTGGAACAACTCACATGTGAGTTTTATATTCCAACAATGTAAAATGGAGAATATCGGTTTTCACCTTATGACGGATAATGTTTGTCTTCCATGAGAATTTTGAGTAATTCCCTAATTTTATTCGTAGAAGACTTCTCACGAGAGATTTCTCGGGTTATAATTAGAGAAATCATTCACCAAGCTGCAAACATCGAATATTCGATCGATCGAAAACGGAAGAGCTGGCAAGGTTTGGCCGTTTCGGCTGAGAAGTGGGACCATTTCACATATTAGTATACGGTTTGGTACGGTATACTGTTCCAGATTGGCGAAAGTGTAGGATCCACTAACGTGCTACAGAGTACAGACCGTACCTATAAATTTGCTAGGGGTTTCAATGAAACTCATACTAGTATACGGTTTGGTACGGTATATTGTACCTTTTACGACTATTTTTTTCTTTTTTAAATTTGAATTGAGAACCCGAATAGGACTATCAATTTGAATTAACACAAATCAGATTGACTCAATTAAAAAATTTATTGAATTAAACTGTTCATTATCACTAGTGAACTTGATAATAATAAACCCGAAAATTAACCAAACTCGAAATGACCCACCTTGACCCGAATGCATGCAAACCTGAAAATAAATCGGCTGAATCTGACTCGGCTGACCCGTTTGTCAGATCTTGTATATATAGTTCTTTTACTAACGGTTACATTAAATTTATAACGCAAACTTTTATGTAAGAAGAAAAGACACCGGCAAGAAAGACTGTAGGTGAAGGAATCCGAGCGTGAGCTCCATGTCGTTCAAGAAGTGAGACTTTTGGCTAGACCGTGAAGACAAAACCCAGTCATAACGAATAGAACTTTTTCGTTTAAAGTACAACCAATAATTGTCAATCAATTTTGGAGCGGTAAAGTTTTAAGTTTTATCATTCGTCTAACGATTATGTTTTTCTTAAATTTAAAAACGGGTCATATAGAGTAGATAAGTCAAAAACATAGATCTAGGCATTAAAAAAAAAATACTTGTCTAGTCTATCTAAGTTCGTGGGATTTTACTTAACTCATTGTAATTTTAAGACGGATACGTCCATCTTAAAAGACACACATATGGGTAATTTGTAGAACTTTTTCTAACATATAAGAAAGACAACTCGAATAACAATAAATTCAAATATAAATATTTGTATTTTATTTTATTCTTGTAATTTAATAGTTTATAACAGTTGACATATTCGAATAATAAAAAATATTATCATTTGGAATATTATGTTATCAAACTAAAGGCCAGTGTATATAGATGTCTATGTTTAAATTTTTCGTCGCTGAAGTTTCAGTAATTATTACTTGTTCTTTTTTCTAAAAATATGGATAGATAAAAAGTAAGGGAGTTGTTAAATCCCGCACAATATTTTACTTAATCCAGCGCAATTTGACTACTTATTCCAATTATACCCCTCTCACTTCTCACTTCTCACCTCTCTCATCTAATTTCTCACTCAAAGAAATATCAATAGAAAACCCTAAAATCCATCTTCTCTTCACAATTACCCGACCACCCTCCACCACCGGAAACGGCGCGGGCTCACAGCCTATTCGCGACAACGCAGACCACCATGACAGCAGCGACGACAATGACTTAGAGCTATATATTAGAAGCGACGACTCAAAACCGCAAACCACCACCAGGTTGACGCGAGGTTGACGCGCGAGAACTGGGGAGGAGAGTTGGGTCGACGTGCAAGGGCTAGGGACGAGGGTAGGTTCAACGACACGATGAGGACGGCAACAGTTGGCCCCACGGACCACCAGCGACGACTCGAGACCTTAGACCTCCGGTTCGCCGCGCGGGAGTTAGGAAAGGCGGTGCGGTTGATTAGTTGACGGCTGGAGATGAACAAGGGGGAATGGGGCTGGGGTAAGGGTGGTCAGGCGGAGGGTTTCGGGGAAAGGGCTGGTAGTTTTAGGGTTTTTCTTTTTAATTGTTTTTAACATTTTTTTAAGCAGGGGGGTAGAAATGGAAAAAATTGAAATAGTGTGTAGGATACGGTAAAAGTTCGTGTTGGATTTAGCAATAGCGAAAAGTAATTGTTAAGCGTTCTTTGTTAATTTTTTAATAACAGTAAGTTTATTATCTTACAAACTCCGTATCTAAGTTTTGCCTATATTGTAAGACCGGTAGAGAACCAATATTAAAATTGATAAAACAGTCAACCATATTTTAGTCACCAATTCTCCTCTTTTTTCTTTTTTTCCTTGTATTACTAGATTTCATGCCCGTGCGATGCACGGGTCTATATTAATGTTATGTTATTTAGTTTTCTATAAGAATGAACTTATAGAAATACATTTTTGAAGTTTGATGTTTTAACTTATTACAGATTAACTCTTAAGTACGTTGAAATTACATTTAACAATATAATACTGACATGAATTAAATTTTCATTTGAGTAGTTATTTTATAACTTAATAAAATAACGGAATTACTTTTTCACATACGAACTTTACTCTTTCACATACATTTTTTCATAAACTTTCCATATCTTACCCTTTTTCCTAAACCTAATTAAGTTAACTCATATATTCTTCCCTAAAATCAAATTTAATTTTTCTAAGAACTTGAATTATGAAATTATAATTCTCTAATTAGTAAAGTAAATTTGTTATTTAGCAAACATTATATTAATATCTTTTGTTAGAGATTATTTAGTATTTATTAATTGGGGAAATTAATTGTTTATCAATTTTATCAATGAAGGGGTGGTGGTTAAGGCCTTAAGGCGGTGGACAGTGCTTCTGAGTGGACGGCGTGGACAATGCTTCTGGGTGGACGGCGTTGGTGGGTGGTGCTTGAGGGTGGTTGTTGCGTTTGTTTTGTTTGGTACCTGAGAGTGGTGTGTGTGGGTGGTTGACGCATCAGTGGTGCGTCTGATTGTCTGGCGTGGAGGCTGGGGTCAGTGGCTTATGGTGGTTTTGTGGTGGGCTTGGAATAGGGTGGTCGCGGTGGGCGGTGGTCAGGTGGGGGTAGGGTGGTAGTTGTGTTGTCTGGTTGTTGCGTGAGGGTGTTGTCAGTGTTGTTGTCTTTTTCTTTTCTTTATATTTTCTTTTTTAATTAGTTCTGAGCAATGTCGGCCGGCAACTTGACTGAACGATGTAAGGAGGAGGGTGTTGAACGGAGGTGGTGTTCGTGGTGAAAGGAGACGAGAGTAGAGAGAAAACAAATTAATCGTTTGAGAGAATGAAAATATGATATAAGGGTAAAATTGTAAAAAACGTATGTGAAAGAGTAAAATCCGTATGTGAAAAAGCACGTCCCTAAAATAATCCAACAATAAAAGAATCAAATTTTAACACACGCGTTAAATTTGATTTTAATTCAACTTTTTATGGAAATAATAAAATTAACCAGCCTACTTTTACTCTCGTTTAACCTTCTCACTCAATTTGCCTTGAGATCACTATGATAAAATATAATCTTTAAGAAAACATTATTGATCAATTGATTTAACTTCTATTTTAACCAAATTTGACCAAACTTGCAATGACTCAAGTTCTGCTTGATCCATATTATGGCCCGAAAAATATTAACAATACCCTTCCGTTCAAATCATGTAATAGGTTTAAATATGTTTTGATTGATAAATGATCTAGGGAACTAAAAATTAAGCTTTGTAGAATAATTCAAATTACTATATTACTAAATAGTCTATTCTTATTTGTGTCTAGAAGATAATAAAATGACTTTAATATCAATAACAATATTTTTTTTAACATGTGTGTTTGGGCTCACTCATAACACTGCCGATACAAAAAAAAGTTACGTATCAATAATATATTTACGTAAAAGATAAAGTTGGATAGGTAAAATAAAATATATTGTTGATCATATTTTCAACATTATTCATGAATCATGATCATTGATTAAATGAAAAAAAAGTATATTATTGCATGGTTGTTAAGTACTAAATTGGTCGGTTAGATAACTCTACATAAGTTCATAGAAGGCATTGGAAAGCTTACTAGTATAGGAGCTGCATTGCTGCTATTATCTATCTCACAGTGGGTGATTACAGACCTATTGCTTGCTGCACTACCTTCTATAAGAATGTGAGCAAAATCCTTGTGAACAGAATGAAGGTAGTTTTGGAGGATATTATAGGGCCTGAGCAGGCTGCTTTCATTCCTGGAAGGGACATTTCTTATAATACCTTGCTTGCTTATGAGTTAACTAATAAGTATAGCAGGAAATATTTAACTCCTAGATGCCTCCTAAAGATTGATATTCGCAAAGCCTTTGACTCTGTTAGCTGGACCTTTCTGCAAGAAAGCTTGAGATTATTCGGTTTCCCTCCTTTATTTGTTAAATGGGTAATGGCTTGTATTACTTCCCCCTACTATTCCATGAATATTAATGGTAGGATTGAAGGATTCTTCCCTGGCAAACGTGGGCTCAGGCAAGGGGACCCATTGTCTCCATATCTCTTTGTTATTTGTATGGAGGTTCTCTCCCGTATGCTCAGAACTCTTCCTCACTCTATTGGTTTCTCCATTCATCCTAAGTGTGCAAAGCTTAAGCTAACTCATTTGGTATTTGCTGATGACTTGCTTGTGTTTACAAGAGGGGATCTTCCTTCTGTTCTTGCAGTTGCTCACTGTTTGGATACTTTTCAAGGCTATTCAGGATTGCAGGCTAATCCCCAGAGAACTAATATCTATATTGGAGGGGTGTCCTCTTCTGTGAAGGCCTTGATCCTTTCTGCCTCTGGCTTTTATGAGGGCCATCTTCCCTTTCGTTATCTTGGCATGCCTCTGTTTTCTGCTACACTCACTGGGGGACACTACCAGCTTCTCCTTGACAAGATTAGAAACAGAATTATGCACTGGGCTAATCATTCTCTAAGTTATGCTGGTAAGGTACAGCTGATCAACTCAGTTCTATTTGGTATATATAATTTTTGGGGGGCATTGTTCTTTTGCCTAAAGAAATAATTAAGAAGATTTCCAAGCTTTGCAAGGACTTTCTTTGGGGGATTAAGGATGGGCACACAAGAATGGTTTATAAAAGTTAGAGCAGTATTTGTAGACCTCGAAGGGAGGGAGGCTTTGGCATTAAGGAGATCCTTAGTTGGAATAAAGCTCAACTCCATAAATGGATTTGGAAGCTTCAGGCTAGACCAGACAGCATATGGGTGCGCTGGACCAATGCGTATATTCTCAATGGTGATGCTCTGCCTTATACAACTAACTGTAAAGGTTCCTGGTACTGGCAGGCTATTGCTGGTGTTTGGAGAGAAACTAGCTCTGATCAGTCTCTTCAAACACTCCTACAACAGCATAGGTTTCAGGTGAGCCATGTTTATGAAGTGCTGCGTTCAAAACATGATAGGAATCCCTGGTTTAATACCATCAATGATGAGTATGTTTATCCTAAGCATGCTATTATTGGTACCCTGGCAATAGAAAGTAGACTTTCTACTGTTGACAATATTATTAAGCGAGGTATGATGTGGCTTAATAGATGTATTCCTTGCAAGCATGCTGCTGAGACGAGTACCCATCTCTTCTTTGAATGCTCTTACTCTTCTCAAATTTGGGCTGCTTTGTGGGGGACTATGCAGGTACATCAAATGCCTGTCCATTTGTTTGATATTCTTGGGTGGTTCAAATCTTGCAACAAAGGCAAAGCTAAGGTGAAGCGAATGCGCAAATGTGTTCTTCTTTGTGCTATCTACACTATTTGGAAGGAAAGAAATGATCGAGTATTTGGAGGCACTTCTACTCTCCCTCTATACTTAGTTAGACGGATTCAGTATCGAGTTAGCATGCGTCTCATGTTTTGTACTATTTAGATTTCTCTTTTGAGCTAGGGGTCTTCTCTGGACTCCTTTGTAGATTGCTTTAGGACCTTGTATTTCACTCCTATTTCTAATATATGGTCATATGATATTTCTGCAAAAAAAAAATAAAAAAAAAAAATAATAATAATAATAATAGGCTCTCTCTCTCTCTCTCTCTCTCTCTCTTCTTTCTCTGACTAAAAAGCTCTGAATTAAGCGATTGGGTGGTTTCACGTAATCTCAGGTGGCTGGACTGATAGAGAGAGGGCGAGGGCGTCCGGGAAGACCGCCTAATGCGGTGAGGCATTCCAGATCGAGGAATAACAATGAGGACGACAATGATGAGGACAATTTGACTGATTTAGAGGAGCACCAACCTCCTCCTAGGCCATCTTTGATTGATTATATGACTGGTTCTACACCTGTTAAGGTAGCAGCAGAAGTTCCTAAAGCGCCATTGCAGGAAGTTATACCCAATGTACTACCAGAGACTTTGGTGGTGCCTCCAAAATCGTTTAAGAGTGTCTTAAAACCTTCAGGAAAAGGTATGAGTCTCTCATATGTTAAGCCAATTAAAGATGATATTGTGATAGAAGAAGGAGACATTACTGATGAACTTGAGTACTGGAAATTCACTATAGTAGGGTCGGTTATGGGAAGGCCTACTAGTTTAGCTCAGATTGAAGCGCTAGTTGCTAAGTCGTGGAATCATATAACGAGCCCTGAGATCCTGTACTATGCTAGGGGGTGGTATTATTTTCGCTTCTCTAGTAAAGAGGATATGAAGAGAATTATGGAGGTTTCGTGGAACATGAATGGATTTCCCTTGATATTAAAAGAATGGACACCCTCCATTGTAGAAGAATTAGAGCATATAACTACGGTCCCTGTCTGGGTGAAGTTTCCTAACCTTGATCCTGCTTTTTGGTCCCAAAAGGCATTGAGCAAAGTGGCTAGTTATGTGGGACAACCAATTAGAGCTGATGAACATACCTCTCAGAAGAGTAGAATCTCTTTTGCTAGAGTATTGATTAATGTTGATCTCTCTGTTGAATTACCTACAGTCATGACTCTTTCTACTCCTTACAGAGGAAAGGTCTTGCAACGTATAGAATATGAATGGCTTCCCTATTTCTGTCACTCGTGTAAAAATATTGGACATACCAAGGAGAAGTGTCGCAAGTCACTGCCTAAACAGGTGTATAAGCCTAAGGTGGTGGCTGCAGTTATTCCTGATCCTGTTCCTGAGGTGATCATTGAGAGCCAAGTTCTTTCAACACCTCCGCAACAGCATTTGGAGGGAGAGGGATTTCAGTTCGTTCAGTCGAAAAAGAGACCCTCTATGTATAAGAAGGACTTGACTGCAGCAAGCCTGGAGCATAAGTTTAGGGAGGAAACTACTAATGCCTTTACTGTGCTCTCAAGGGAAGCTGGTGCTATAGCCATTCATGAGGACGATAGTAGTGTATCTAAGGATTGCCTTGATCCAGGAGATGGATCAGGTATCTCTTGTTAATGATTATCTCTTCCTGGAATATTAGGGGGTTGAATGACCCTCTCAAACAACAAGAGGTCTTAGACTTCTTGGTGGCTAATAAGGTTGATTGTGGGGTTGTTTTAGAAACTCATGTTAAGGCTCCTTGGGCTCAAAATCTGGGGTAATAAATTCAAGAATTATTCTCTTGTTACTTACTATGAAGCTCACTATAATGGGCGCATCTGGATTCTCTGGAATCCCAGAGTGGCTCATTTACATGTCTTGCAGAAGCATGCTCAATTCATTCATTGCAGCCTGTTACACTATGAGACTCAAAAGACTTTCTTATTGACCTTTATTTATGCCTTTAATTCTGCTGGGGCTCGAAGAGACTTGTGGACAAAGCTGGTTGATCTCTCTTCCTCTATTGCTCATCCTTGGGCTTGTGTTGGGGATTTCAATACTATACTTAGTAGTGAGGAGCATCTGGGGTTTGTTAAGCCATATACTATTGAGATTCAGGATTTTGTTAGCTGTACAGCTGCCTCTGGTCTTCATGACCATCCTGCTACTGGTTGTGCCTTTACTTGGACTAATAAAAGGGAAATCAGGACCAACTAGGCAAAGCTTGATAGAGCTTTAGTGAATAAAAAATGGCTTGATTTGGTTAATGCTACTGTTGCAATTCTTCCTGCAGGCATCTCTGATCACTCCTCATTGGTTATTTCCACTAATCAGAATGTGGCTCCTTCTAAACCTTTTAGGTATCTTAACTGCAGGGCTCTTTCTCCTGAGTTTCCATCCATTGTTCAACAGGGATGGAATAAACATGTTTATGGTAATGCTATCTCTAGACTTTTCCAAAAGCTCAAGAACTTGAAGGGGATGCTTAAACCCTTTCATTCTAGTGTCTTCAGGGACCTAAAGAATAGAGTCAAGCTTGCTAAGGAGGAATTGTATGAGCAAAATTCAACTTCGATCTTCTTTAGGTGATGGTATTCTCAAAACTAAGGAACATCAACTTCTGTGTAGATATTCTACTCTTTAGAGGGCTGAAGTGAGTGTGCTTCTGCAAAGAGCAAAAGTGGAACAGTTTAACCTTAATGACTGTAGTACTGCTTATTTTTATTCTAGGATAAAAGAAAGGCAGATTAGAAATAATATTGGGATGATTGAGGATCTTGCTGGGAGGACTTGTATTGGGCATAAAGCTGTTGCAGGAGCGTTTATTGATTTCTACTCTAGTCTGCTTGGTACTGATATCTCAATTCAACAGCTACCTGATAGCTTATTCACAACAGGAAAGGTTTCTAGTCTGTCTACTGCAGATTTGCTTTTGCCTATTACAGAGAACGAAATTCTTGTGGCTCTAAAGTCTATTGACAGGAATAAGAGCCCTGGTGTGGATGGCTATTCTTCAGGATTCTTCCTTGATAGCTGGGCAATTATTCGAGAGGATTACTGTGCTGCTATCCATGAGTTCTTTGTTAAGGGGAAAATGACGAAGTTTTCTAGCTCAACTATTATTACTCTGGTTCCAAAGAAGGATACTTACAGACCTATTGCTTGCTGCACTACCTTCTATAAGAATATGAGCAAAATCCTTGTGAACCGAATGAATGTAGTTTTGGAGGATATTATAGGGCCTGAGCAGGCTGCTTTCATTCCAGGAAGGGACATTTCTGATAATACCTTGCTTGCTTATGAGTTAACTAATAAGTATAGCAGGAAATATTTAACTTCTAGATGCCTCCTAAAGATTGATATTCGCAAAGCCTTTGACTCTATTAGCTGGACCTTTCTGCAAGAAAGCTTGAGATTATTCGGTTTCCCTCCTTTATTTGTTAAATGGGTAATGGCTTGTATTACTTCCCCATACTATTCCCTGAATATCAATGGTTGGATTGAAGGATTCTTCCCTGGCAAACGTGGGCTCAGGCAAGGGGACCCATTGTCTCCATATCTCTTTGTTATTTGTATGGAGGTTCTCTCCCGTATGCTCAGAACTCTTCCTCACTCTATTGGTTTCTCCATTCATCCTAAGTGTGCAAAGTTTAAGCTAACTCATTTGGTATTTGCTGATGACTTGCTTGTGTTTACAAGAGGGGATCTTCCTTCTGTTCTTGCAGTTGCTCACTGTTTGGATACTTTTGAAGGCTATTCAGGATTGCAGGCTAATCCCCAGAGAACTAATATCTATATTGGAGGGTGTCCTCTTCTGTAAAGGCCTTGATCCTTTCTGCCTCTGGCTTCTCTGAGGGCCATCTTCCCTTTCGTTATCTTGGCATGCCTCTGTTTTCTGCTACACTCACTGGGGGACACTACCAGCTTCTCCTTGACAAGATTAGAAACAGAATTATGCACTGGGCTAATCATTCCCTAAGTTATGCTGGTAAGGTACAACTGATCAACTCAGTTCTATTTGGTATATATAAGTTTTGGGGGGCCATTGTTCTTTTGCCTAAAGGAATAATTAAGAAGATTTCCAAGCTTTGCAAGGACTTCCTTTGGGGGATTAAGGATGGGCACACAAGAATGGTTTATAAAAGTTAGAGCAGTATTTGTAGACCTCGAAGGGAGGGAGGCTTTGGCATTAAGGAGATCCTTAGTTGGAATAAAGCTCAACTCCATAAATGGATTTGGAAGCTTCAGGCTAGACCAGACAGCATATGGGTGCGCTGGACCAATGCTTATATTCTCAATGGTGATGCTCTGCCTTATACAACTAACAGTAAAGGTTCCTGGTGCTGGCAGGCTATTGCTGGTGTTTGGAGAGAAACTAGCTCTGATCAGTCTCTTCAAACACTCCTACAACAGCATAGGTTTTAGGTGAGCCATGTTTATGAAGTGCTGCGTTCAAAACATGATAGGAATCCCTGGTTTAATACCATCAATGATGAGTATGTTTATCCTAAGCATGCTATTATTGGTACCCTGGCAATAGAAAATAGACTTTCTACTGTTGACAATATTATTAAGCGAGGTATGATGTGGCTTAATAGATGTATTCCTTGCAAGCATGCTGCTGAGACGAGTACCCATCTCTTCTTTGAATGCTCTTACTCTTCTCAAATTTGGGCTGCTTTGTGGGGGACTATGCAGGTACATCAAATGCCTGTCCATTTGTTTGATATTCTTGGGTGGTTCAAGTCTTGCAACAAAGGCAAAGCTAAGGTGAAGCGAATGCGCAGATGTGTTCTTCTTTGTGCTATCTACACTATTTGGAAGGAAAGAAATGATCGAGTATTTGGAGGCACTTATACTCTCCCTCTATACTTAGTTAGACGAATTCAGTATCGAGTTAGCATGCGTCTCATGTTTTGTACTATTTAGATTTCTCTTTTGAGCTAGGGGTCTTCTCTGGACTCCTTTGTAGATTGCTTTAGGACCTTGTATTTCACTCCTATTTCTAATATATGGTCATATGATATTTCTGCAAAAAAAAAAATAAAAAAAAAAAATAAAAAAAATAATAATAATAATAGGCTCTCTCTCTCTCTCTCTCTCTCTCTCTCTTCTTTCTCTGACTAAAAAGCTCTGAATTAAGCGATTGGGTGGTTTCACGTAATCTCAGGTGGCTGGACTGATGGAGAGAGGGCGAGGGCGTCCGGGAAGACCGCCTAATGCGGTGAGGCATTCCAGATCGAGGAATAACAATGAGGACGACAATGATGAGGACAATTTGACTGATTTAGAGGAGCACCAACCTCCTCCTAGGCCATCTTTGATTGATTATATGACTGGTTCCACACCTGTTAAGGTAGCAGCAGAAGTTCCTAAAGCGCCATTGCAGGAAGTTATACCCAATGTACTATTAGAGACTTTGGTGGTGCCTCCAAAATCGTTTAAGAGTGTCTTAAAACCTTCAGGAAAAGGTATGAGTCTCTCATATGTTAAGCCAATTAAAGATGATATTGTGATAGAAGAAGGAGACATTACTGATGAACTTGAGTACTGGAAATTCACTATAGTAGGGTCGGTTATGGGAAGGCCTACTAGTTTAGCTCAGATTGAAGCGCTAGTTGCTAAGTCGTGGAATCATATAACGAGCCCTGAGATCCTGTACTATGCTAGGGGGTGGTATTATTTTCGCTTCTCTAGTAAAGAGGATATGAAGAGAATTATGGAGGTTTCGTGGAACATGAATGGATTTCCCTTGATATTAAAAGAATGGACACCCTCCATTGTAGAAGAATTAGAGCATATAACTACGGTCCCTGTCTGGGTGAAGTTTCCTAACCTTGATCCTGCTTTTTGGTCCCAAAAGGCATTGAGCAAAGTGGCTAGTTATGTGGGACAACCAATTAGAGCTGATGAACATACCTCTCAGAAGAGTAGAATCTCTTTTGCTAGAGTATTGATTAATGTTGATCTCTCTGTTGAATTACCTACAGTCATGACTCTTTCTACTCCTTACAGAGGAAAGGTCTTGCAACGTATAGAATATGAATGGCTTCCCTATTTCTGTCACTCGTGTAAAAATATTGGACATACCAAGGAGAAGTGTCGCAAGTCACTGCCTAAACAGGTGTATAAGCCTAAGGTGGTGGCTGCAGTTATTCCTGATCCTGTTCCTGAGGTGATCATTGAGAGCCAAGTTCTTTCAACACCTCCGCAGCAGCATTTGGAGGGAGAGGGATTTCAGTTGGTTCAGTAAAAAAAGAGACCCTCTATGTATAAGAAGGACTTGACTGCAGCAAGCCTGGAGCATAAGTTTAGGGAGGAAACTACTAATGCCTTTACTGTGCTCTCAAGGGAAGCTGGTGCTATAGCCATTCATAAGGACGATAGTAGTGTATCTAAGGATTGCCTTGATCCAGGAGATGGATCAGGTATCTCTTGTTAATGATTATCTCTTCCTGGAATATTAGGGGGTTGAATGACCCTCTAAAAGAACAAGAGGTCTTAGACTTCTTGGTGGCTAATAAGGTTGATTGTGGGGTTGTTTTAGAAACTCATGTTAAGGCTCCTTGGGCTCAAAATCTGGGGTAATAAATTCAAGAATTATTCTCTTGTTACTAACTATGAAGCTCACTATAATGGGCGCATCTGGATTCTCTGGAATCCCAGAGTGGCTCATTTACATGTCTTGCAGAAGCATGCTCAATTCATTCATTGCAGCCTGATACACTATGAGACTCAAAAGACTTTCTTATTGACCTTTATTTATGCCTTTAATTCTGCTGGGGCTCGAAGAGACTTGTGGACAAAGCTGGTTGATCTCTCTTCCTCTATTGCTCATCCTTGGGCTTGTGTTGGGGATTTCAATACTGTACTTAGTAGTGAAGAGCATCTGGGGTTTGTTAAGCCATATACTATTGAGATTCAGGATTTTGTTAGCTGTACAGCTGCCTCTGGTCTTCATGACCATCCTGCTACTGGTTGTGCCTTTACTTGGACTAATAAAAGGGAAATCAGGACCAACTGGGCAAAGCTTGATAGAGCTTTAGTGAATCAAAAATGGCTTGATTTGGTTAATGCTACTGTTGCAATTCTTCCTGCAGGCATCTCTGATCACTCCTCATTGGTTATTTCAACCAATCAGAATGTGGCTCCTTCTAAACCTTTTAGGTATCTTAACTGCTGGGCTCTTTCTCCTGAATTTCCATCCATTGTTCAGCAGGGATGGAATAAACATGTTTATGGTAATGCTATCTCTAGACTTTTCCAAAAGCTCAAGAACTTGAAGGGGATGCTTAAACCCTTTCATTCTAGTGTCTTCAGGGACCTAAAGAATAGAGTCAAGGTTGCTAAGGAGGAATTGAATGAGCAAAATTCAACTTCAATCTTCTTTAGGTGATGGTATTCTCAAAACTAAGGAACATCAACTTCTGTGTAGATATTCTACTCTTAAGAGGGCTGAAGTGAGTGTGCTTCTGCAAAGAGCAAAAGTGGAACAGTTTAACCTTAATGACTGTAGTACTGCTTATTTTTATTCTAGGATAAAAGAAAGGCAGATTAGAAATAATATTGGGATGATTGAGGATCTTGCTGGGAGGACTTGTATTGGGCATAGAGCTGTTGCAGGAGCGTTTATTGATTTCTACTCTAGCCTTCTTAGTACTGATATCTCAATTCAACAGCTACCTGATAGCTTATTCACAACAGGAAAGGTTTCTAGTCTGTCTACTGCAGATTTGCTTTTGCCTATTACAGAGAACGAAATTCTTGTGGCTCTAAAGTCTATTGACAGGAATAAGAGCCCTGGTGTGGATGGCTATTCTTCAGGATTCTTCCTTGATAGCTGGGCAATTATTCGAGAGGATTACTGTGCTGCTATCCATGAGTTCTTTGTTAAGGGGAAAATGACGAAGTTTTCTAGCTCAACTATTATTACTCTGGTTCCAAAGAAGGATACTCCCCTCACAGTGGGTGATTACAGACCTATTGCTTGCTGCACTACCTTCTATAAGAATGTGAGCAAAATCCTTGTGAACCGAATGAATGTAGTTTTGGAGGATATTATAGGGCCTGAGCAGGCTGCTTTCATTCCAGGAAGGGACATTTCTGATAATACCTTGCTTGCTTATGAGTTAACTAATAAGTATAGCAGAAAATATTTAACTTCTAGATGCCTCCTAAAGATTGATATTCGCAAAGCCTTTGACTCTATTAGCTGGACCTTTCTGCAAGAAAGCTTGAGATTATTCGGTTTCCCTCCTTTATTTGTTAAATGGGTAATGGCTTGTATTACTTCCCCATACTATTCCCTGAATATTAATGGTAGGATTGAAGGATTCTTCCCTGGCAAACGTGGGCTCAGGCAAGGGGACCCATTGTCTCCATATCTCTTTGTTATTTGTATGGAGGTTCTCTCCCGTATGCTCAGAACTCTTCCTCACTCTATTGGTTTCTCCATTCATCCTAAGTGTGCAAAGTTTAAGCTAACTCATTTGGTATTTGCTGATGACTTGCTTGTGTTTACAAGAGGGGATCTTCCTTCTGTTCTTGCAGTTGCTCACTGTTTGGATACTTTTGAAGGCTATTCAGGATTGCAGGCTAATCCCCAGAGAACTAATATCTATATTGGAGGGGTGTCCTCTTCTGTGAAGGCCTTGATCCTTTCTGCCTCTGGCTTCTCTGAGGGCCATCTTCCCTTTCGTTATCTTGGCATGCCTCTGTTTTCTGCTACACTCACTGGGGGACACTACCAGCTTCTCCTTGACAAGATTAGAAACAGAATTATGCACTGGGCTAATCATTCTCTAAGTTATGCTGGTAAGGTACAACTGATCAACTCAGTTCTATTTGGTATATATAATTTTTGAGGGGCCATTGTTCTTTTGCCTAAAGGAATAATTAAGAAGATTTCCAAGCTTTGCAAGGACTTCCTTTGCGGGTAAAAGGATGGGCACACAAGAATGGTTTATAAAAGTTGGAGCAGTATTTGTAGACCTCGAAGGGAGGGAGGCTTTAGCATTAAGGAGATCCTCAGTTGGAATAAAGCTCAACTCCATAAATGGATTTGGAAGCTTCAGGCTACACCAGACAGCATATGGGTGCGCTAGACCAATGCTTATATTCTCAATGGTGATGCTCTGCCTTATACAACTAACAGTAAAGGTTCCTGGTGCTGGCAGGCTATTGCTGGTGTTTGGAGAGAAACTAGCTCTGATCAGTCTCTTCAAACACTCCTACAACAGCATAGGTTTCAGGTGAGCCATGTTTATGAAGTGCTGCGTTCAAAACATGATAGGAATCCCTGGTTTAATACCATCAATGATGAGTATGTTTATCCTAAGCATGCTATTATTGGTACCCTGGCAATAGAAAATAGACTTTCTACTGTTGACAATATTATTAAGCGAGGTATGATGTGGGTTAATAGATGTATTCCGTGCAAACATGCTGCTGAGACGAGTACCCATCTCTTCTTTGAATGCTCTTACTCTTCTTAAATTTGGGCTGCTTTGTGGGGGACTATGCAGGTACATCAAATGCCTGTCCATTTGTTTGATATTCTTGGGTGGTTCAAGTCTTGCAACAAAGGCAAAGCTAAGGTGAAGCGAATGCGCAGATGTGTTCTTCTTTGTGCTATCTACACTATTTGGAAGTAAAGAAATGATCGAGTATTTGGAGGCACTTCTACTCTCCCTCTATACTTAGTTAGACGGATTCAGTATCGAGTTAGCATGCGTCTCATGTTTTGTGCTATTTAGATTTCTCTTTTGAGCTAGGGGTTTTCTCTGGACTCCTTTGTAGATTGCTTTCGGACCTTGTATTTCACTCCTATTTCCAATATATTGTCCTATGATATTACGGCAAAAAAAAAAAAAAAAAAATAATAATAATAACTTATATTTTTGCTAGGCTTAGTTTTGCTATAGTTAAGGAAGTGGGGCCCAGATTGTCTCTCGGCTCCCCACCAACTTCATGTAAACTTTTCATTTTATTTTAATGAAAGTTGCGCGCATCTTATCAAAAAAAAAAAAAAAAAATAATAATAATAATAATAACAATACTCTTTCTCTTCCTAGTAAGAGAAAGTTTTCTCTCAAATTGGGCGATTTCCCGCCATTTGACGCCATGGCTAGAAGGAGAGGAAGACCACCAAACGCTAGAGTTCAGTGTAATGGCGATTCTGAAGCTATTTCTCTGGAGAATCATGAGGTTTCTGATACTATTTCCTTGGATATAATAATAATAATAATAATAATAATAATAATAATAATAATAATAATAATAATAATAATAATAATAATAATAATAATAATAATAATAATAATAATAATAATAATAATAATAATAATAATAATAATAATAATAATAATAATAATAATAATAATAATAATAATAATAATAATAACAACTTATATTTTTGCTAGGCTTAGTTTTGCTATAGCTAACGGAGTGGGGCCCAGATTGTCTCTCGGCTCCCCACCAACTTCATGTAAACTTTTCATTTTATTTTAATAAAAGCTGCGCGCATCTTATTACAAAAATAAATAAATAAATAAATAAATAAATAAATAAATAAATAAATAATAATAATAATAATAATAATAATAATAATAATAATAATACTCTTTCTCTTCCTAGTAAGAGAAAGTTTTCTCTCAAATTGGGCGATTTCCCGCCATTTGACGCCATGGCTAAAGGGAGAGGAAGACCACCAAACGCTAGAGTTCAGTGTAATGGCGATTCTGAAGCTATTTCTCTGGAGAATCATGAGGTTTCTGATACTATTTCCTTGGATATCTCTGGAACTCCTGCGGGTTTTTCGGGAACCCAGGTAAAATCTCTGAAATCCACCCTTAATGATCTTATTGTTCAAGCTTTACATACTTCACGAGCCTCTACTCCTATTTCTGTCACGAATTCTTTGAAAAGACAATATTCTGTGAATAATACTTCGGTGAATGCCGCAAAAAACTGGGTTAAATGCTGTGAATGTCCATGTTCTTGATAATTTAGGTACCATACTCTTCCAATTCCGGAGGATGATGGTACAAAGATTACCAAAAATACTACAAACTGGAAGAATGTGGTTAAGAGAAGTAAGAATCTGGGTATGAGCCTCTTTTACCACGAGGGGATTGCATAATCGGATGAAATTACTGTAGAACTGGATGACATAGAAAAGGAATTAGATATTTGGAAGCATGCTTTGATGGGCAATGTCATAGGTGCAAAACCTTCACTCAAAATGATGCAAGATTTTGTAAACAAAAAGTGGAATCATGCATGTCAAACAACCCATTGTTCAATATTTCAAGAAAGGCTGGTTCAGTTTCCGTTTTGACAATAAAGAAGACTTGGACACTGTGCTCAGAACAGGGCCATGGCAACTGGGATCCAACACCCTTATTCTGAAGCAATGGAGTCCTAACTTCTCTTTAGAAATGGAGAGGGTTTCCATTATTCCAATCTGGGTTCTTTTCCCAGATTTGGATCCCTTTCTCTGGACTGATACTGTGCTTAGCAAGATGGCTAGTAAGATTGGTAAACCTTTGTTTGCAGATATCCCTACTACCACTAAGTCTCGACTGTCTTTTGCTTGGGTCTTGATTGAGTTTGATGTGGCTAAGGATCTTCCTGATCAAATCCGGCTCAATATTCCCTTTTGTGGTCATACTATTCAGAGGGTGGATTATGAATGGCACCCTTATCATTGTAAGCATTGTGGAAAACTTGGACATGAACAATATTCTTGCAAATGGCTTAAAAACAATGGCATCCATCCTGCCCCTGTATCTAAGGGAGTTGCTGGGAAGGCTTATAAGCTTGTGACTGTAGCCAAGGTGCGGGTCTCTTCTGGTGTTCCTCTGGCTGGCCCACAATGCCAGAAGATAGGTGGTACCTCAGTCTCATCAGAGGCTCATTCTGCTTCAGGTTGTAAGCAGATTGGAGAATCTGAGAGTACTGTAATGCACTCAGGACCTCCTGTGCTAGGCCATGTTCAAGATCACCAACAAGAAGCCACTCCTATGGTTGACAGGTCTCCCCTGATCGCCACTGATAGGGTGATTTCAGGAAGCCCAGGGCGAGGTGGTACCTCAGGCTCTCTAAAGGTTTGTGCCAGGCCTCAGAAGGAGAGGCTTGGGGTGAAGGGTCGTTGCTTGGAGCAGACTTCTTCTTTCCCTTCTAAAGGTGGTGGCAGACCAATAGATATTCCTGTATTGCACTGTGAACCCCTGGAGAGGAGTTCTCCTTTACAGATCGGTAGTCAAGCTTTAGTTATGTGCAACTAGTTTGAGGCTTTAAGCCCTTCAACTCATCTAGAGGAACTTAATAAAGACTCGGGGAAGGTTTTGGAGGACCATGGCCCACCTATCTCCTCTTTTTAATGAAGATTTCTACTTGGAATATAAGGGGGGATGAATGACATCCTCAAAATAAATGAAGTTAAGGACTTCATGAAAATCAATAATGTGGATGTTTTAGGAATTTTAGAAACTAGAGTTAAGGAGAGGAAAGCCTCTAAAATTATTAAGGGGGCTTTCTCCCCTTATAGTGTCAAAGCCAATTATGACAGTCACCATAATGGCAGAATTTGGTGTGTCTGGAATGCTGCTCGAATTAATCTCCATATTCTTGAGGTTAGGGCTCAATACTTGCACTGTCATATTAAGCATCTAGCTACTGGTCATGAGTTTTTTCTTACTCTTGTCTATGGGTTTAATGATGGGGCTAGGAGAAAGGAGGTTTGGGACTTTCTGCAACAAACCTCTTTGACTAATGCTTGGTTAGTTATGGGGGATTTCAATGTTGTTAGGAAAATTGATGAAAGGATTAGCCCTAATGATCCTGATATTGCTGACATAAATGATTGCAATAATGGTATTCTAAGGGCTGGACTTGATGATCTTGTTGGGACAGGTTGTGAGTTCACTTGGACAAACAAGCAGGAGAACAACACCAGAGTTTGGTCTAAGCTGGATAGAGCTCTAGTTAATATGGGATGGATGCTTCAGTTTCCTAATAGTTCAGCCAATTTTATGGCCCCTTGGAATTCAGATCACTCTCCTGTGATGACTACCATTTTTGAGGAAGCTTACCCTAAGAGGAGATTTAGCTTCCTTAACTGCTGGATTGATCATGCTTCTTGTAATGACATTATTGCTAGTGCTAGGCAAGTTGGAGTTCAGGGGACTCCTATGTTCTCCTTCTTTGCTAAGCTCAAGGTATTAAGGGAAAAACTTGGCTCTTTTCATAAGGCTAACTATTCTAACATTGCTATCAGGGCTAGGGAGGCTAAGGAGGCTCTTTTATCCTGCCAGCTTGAGCTGCATAATTCTCCTCTTTCTAACACTATTATGCAAACTGAGAAGCAGCTTCTCCATAAATTCAAAAGCCTTAAAAAGGCAAAGCTTAGTGCTTTAATGCATCAAGCTAAAATCCAGGAAATCAAGCAAGGGGATTGCAGTACTAGTTACTTCTATGCAAAAATTAGAGAAAAGAAAGCTAAGCAAAATATTGGGGATATTGTTGATCACCATGGCCTGCACCATCATGGTCTCAATAATGTGGCTTCTGCCTTTGTCCACTACTATCAAGATTTACTTGGTGCTAAGGTTCCTGTTAAGGACCTTGATATTGATTTCCTTTCAAAGGGGTCTCAGGTTTCTGAGACTAATAATATTCTTCTTTGTGGCCCTATTTCTGATGAGGAAATTAGGCAGGCCCTTTTTGGAATTGACTATAATAAAAGCCCTGGTCCTGATAGGTTATGTTCTGAATTCTTTAAACATTCATGGCACCTGATTCGACCTGACTTCTGCAAGGCCATTCACTTCTACTTTCTCTCAGGGAAAATGGCAAAACAGGCCAATGCTACTCTTATTTCTCTCATACCCAAAAAGGATACTCCTAGATCTGTTCAGGATTTTAGGCATATTTCTTGCTGAAATGCTATGTACAAAAACATCAGCAAAATTCTTAGCAATAGGCTGAAAGGGGTCTTGCATAACCTCATTGGAGAAGAGCAGGGGGCTTTCATTCCTGGTAGGAGCCTCTTTGAGAATATCATGCTATCTCAAAATCTGGTTAAAGGATACAACAGGAAGAATGTTACTCCTAGATGCCTTATTAAAGTGGATATTAGGAAAGGTTTTGATACTCTCCAAAGGGACTTCATTAACAATATGCTCCATGCTTTTGGCTTTTCCCTTGTCTTTATTAAATGGATTATGGGTTGCATAACTAGTTCCTGGTTCTCTGTGAATATTAATGGGCAAGCCCAAGGGTTCTTCCAAGGGAAAAGTGGCATCAGACAAGGGGGCCCCCTTTCCCCTTATCTGTTTGTCCTTAGCATGGAGGTTCTGTCTAGATACCTAAGAAATATTAGAGATAAACCTCAAGTTTTCCTTCATCCTCAATGTGTTTAGACGAACCTGACTCACATGATTTTTGCCGATGACCTCATGATTTTCACTAGGGGGACCCCCCTTCTGTTACTATTGTGGTCAATATTCTTCAGGATTTTGGGGACTGGTCTGGCTTAATAGCCAATAAAGAGAAAACTAGTATCTACTTTGGTAGGGTTCCTCCCATCAGTAGGTCTGAAATTCTTTCCAGCACAGGCTTTGAAACTGGTCTTTTTCCCTTCAGATATCTATGAGTTCCTTTACATGCTTCCTCTCTCAATTAAGGTAAGTATGGCACTCTAACCAGAAAAATACAAAATGCAGTTCTTCACTGGTCCACAAGGTATCTATGTTATGCAGGGAAGGCATTTTTGGGATGGATGACTTTTGGTGTGCTAGCTTCTTGCTGCCTCAGGGAGGAGTTAAAGCTATCAACAGGATATGTAAAGATTTTTTCTGGTCTGCTCCTGATGGCAAGCATTAAACTTATAAAAGCTGGGCTAGCATTTGTACTCCTTGGTCAGAAGGTGGATTTGGCCTTAAGGAACTACTAGCTTGGAATAAAGCATTGATGCTAAAGTGGGTCTGGCTTATTGAGCAAAATAGAAGGGGGGCTTGGCTTAATTGGCTTAACAGTTACTACATTAGGCAGGAAGATTTCTGGACTATGGACATTAAGGAAAGGTACTCTGAGAACTTCAAAGGAATTCTGAAAGTCAGGGACCATTGCATTCAGCTCAGTGGTGGTGTGATGGCAGCTGATAAGTGATATTTTGTACTAATTTATCCCCCGTTTTTGCTCGATTTCTACTTGATTTATGCACTTTGTTAAGTGATTAACGAGCTAATATTGCTATTCTAGTTGTTTTGCGTACTTTGTCTCGTTTTATAGGAAATGAAGCGGTTTTGCTATATTTTCTTACTTTATGGAGCAAAGGCACTAGAATACGAGTTTTCAAGGAACCTATGATATCCATTTCACGATTTGACTACGATTCCGCTACATCCTTCCTCGAATGGACTCATCTTGGACTTTGACTTTGTTTCTAAAAAAAAACATCAACCCAAGTCAAAGGAGGACTAGCCCAAGCCCAATTACGTGTTACATTGACCAAGACCAAGGCATAGGATTCCGTGCCCAAAAACGAAATTGGAAGAGACGGAAAAAATCCATCTGGGTTACATACCCGATCGGATTACCACATACCCGATCGGGTATGTTTGCGGGTGAACGTCTCTTGGCTCTTCTTCTACCAAGCTTAAATGGAGTGATTAAAGGCTTTGTTTAGGGTGTGAATTTGGACGCGGATGTGCAGCCATGCAGCCCTATAAAAGCCAAGGATTAGCACACAAATAAATATGAATAAAAACACAACTTAGAATACAATTTACAACTCACAACCTAGCATTATATCTTTCTTTTATACAAGTTTTAGTTCATAGTTTATGCAATTCTAGACTAGTTTTTACAGCAATTTCCTAGTATTTCTCTAGTGTTTTCAATAAGCATTTGTCATTACATTGGGTTGGATATTTGTTCTTTATTTTCGTTCTTACATAATTTGCATTCCAATCTCGGTAATTCTCTATCCTTTACTTATGCAATCTTCATCATGAATTTTAATCTAATTAGTATTGTTCTCATATTATTGTTGTTAGGAAACTCATCTAAAAGTAATCTAGTCAAGACCGAAATATTGTTTAAAATATCATATTGTATTTTGCCTAATCATATAATCATGAAATTCACCATTAGAATCATTATTAATATAATCACCATAATCATTGTAGTACTTCTATTTCATAGTTTAATATTGTTCATCCTTTTTCTATTAATTTACTTAATCACATAAATTAGATATAACATTGTAAGATTACCATTGTGTAAATACAATAAATAAAGTTGTAATATTGAAATGATTTGCTAGTTAAAATGGATTAAAAGAAGAGTCGATACCAATAGAACCACCTAGTTTGTTTCTTCCTTTGGTTGTGTCAAATTCTATAACTTTGTTTAGTGGCCATGAACAATTGTTTGTATTAGTCAATTTCCGTCTTAGAAACGAGAGTTGGGATGGGAATTAGGACTACCAATAGGGGTTTAGTGACCTAAGCATGCTGAGAGGACGTTAGGACCCATTAAAAAGTCGGTACGAATCCGAGAGGAATATACCGCTACAAGGCTTAGACAATCGTAGTAATTCTAATGTTGGTATCAATAAAGCTTTTAAATCGTTTTACATGAATTTCTCTTTCACTATATCAATTTGATTAGATAGTTTATTTTACCGTTTTAGATAGTTTATTTTATTGTTGTTTAGTTAGTTTACTTTACCGTCATTTTATTATCGTTCTTAGATAGTTTACTTTATTGTCATTTTATTAGTTTAGTTAGTAGCCTTTCAATACTTGTCATTTTAATTATCGTCAATTAGATTAGATTTATTTTATTGCAATTTACATACTTGTCATTTAAATATCGTCATTTACATACTTGTCATTTTATTCATTTACATACTTGTCATTTTATTTTATGTTAGTAGTTTAGACAACCACCTCAAATGACTCGGACTTAAATGAAAATCACTCCATAGCAATTCATAGTTAACACGTACTCCCTGAGGATCGACAGCCTACTTCCCTAATTACATTCCTTATGTTGTTAGCTTAAGTGTGGGTAATTATTTTTGTATCGGGCTTGCGACTTCTCCGATCAAATTTTGGCACCGTTGCCGGGGAGCACGGTTTTGTTTATCTATATAGTGCTGATTTTTGTTTTAAATTCTACCAATTTTAGGTGCAACCGTACCTTTAATCGTCACTAACTTTCCTTTTTGTGTTTTTCTTGTAGGTTGACAAAAATGGTGCTAAAAAAGGAAGATCCAAGGTACCGGGTTTTTGAACTTGCTAGTGGGATCCTAAGGGTCCATATGACCTTGATTGCTCTCATTGAGGGTAACCAATTTAATGGTAAGCCAAATGAAAACCCATCACACCACATCCAAACCTTTTGTGAATTGTGTCAAACTTTTATGAGGGAGGGAATCACCCAAAACCAAATTAGAGAAACACTCTTTCCTTTATCACTAAAGGGAGAAGCTAAATGGTGGTTCACTCGTCGTTTAAAGGATGCCACAAAACCAATGGATTGGGAAGAGATCGTCATCGCTTTTCACCGTAGGTTTAAACCGCAAAACACTATGTCAAACCTATCAAATAATTCACAAAAAGAAAGTAGGGAAGGTTCACAAAGTAATGGGGGAGAGCGAAAGAAAAGCCGAGTGGAAACTTCAAATGATGTTGATAGCAAAAGTAGATGTCAAGTTAAGGGAAGTAATCCAAGCCTAACATAATATGTACTCATACTTCTTTTCTAGCTTAAGCTCACTCAAATCAACCATTTTGTCTCTCCAAAAGAGAGTAGAAGAGTTGACCCCATCGAGTTCTAGCCAAACCACCCAAGAGAGTGAAGAACCGTTGATTGTCACAATCAACATGATTAGTGGCAAACCTTGTGATCATCCTCTTGGGAATGGAAAGAGTAAGGAGCCCATCTTTAGGTTACCCCACGAACTTTGCAATAATCCTACACTAGCCAAACCAACCCAAGTCCCTACACAAGAGGAGACATCCCGTCTCGAAGCTTTGATCATGACATTGATAAAAGCTCAAGGGAAATTAGAAGAAAGAGTTGTTGAAACATCAAGGGCAAATGACAAAGCTTTCTCAAGGTTGGAAGCAAGGATTGGCAAGACATCTAGAGAAAAAGAAGCAACCAAAGATTCTCCCAAGGAACCTACCCTTGAAGAAGGGAAGGTTATCATTCCTTCCAAACTTAAAGATCCAGGTTGTTTTAATATTTCTTTCACAATGAATCTTCGTAAGGTCAGAAATGCATTGTGTGATTTAGGAGCCGCTATTAGCGTCATGCCTTTTTCCTTCTATCATGACCATTGCCCAATACAAATGAAGATTACTAATACTAGCCTTCAACTAGCCGATGGATCTATGCATACTCCAGCAGGAATTGTGGAAGATGTCCTCATTCGGATTGGATACTTCCTTATTCCCGTTGATTTTTATGTCATATTTTCAAAGAAAGAAAGAGACGACTATATTATATTAGGAAGAGCCTTCCTAAATACAGTTGGGGCTTGTATAGATGTGCAAGGAGAGAAGATCACCTTTGAAATGGATGGATCAAGTGCCACCTTTGATAAAAAGGGGAATGTATTGAGTGTAGGAGATGGTGACCTCGAAGCATTCACAGCTTCGGAAATATTTTTGAATAAGATTGCCATGGATGTTGGCAAGGGTAAATGAAAAAAACTCAAGGACAAATCAAGCTACAAGGAGCTCATATCCCTTCATAAGGCTTAAGGAGGGATAAAAATTCAAAGTCTAGCATGACTTAAAAATGCGCTTATCGGGAGGCAACCCGTCTTTCTCTTTATTTTCTCTTTTATGCATTTTTTATTCCACTTATTAGACAATGACTTGGACTATTTTATTTGGACTATCTTTTTGAGATTTTGGGTTGTAATAGTTAGGAACAATTATCGTTTTACTTATATTTAGAAATGCATGTTTAGTTGATAGTTTTTAGTACTTGAAATTGGAGGACTTATTGAGACAAGAAGGAGCTATCCTTGGCCCATGTTTCCAAGATTATTGAGGTTAGTAAGTATGTTCAAGGACATAGCCAAAAGGTAAGGGCAAGTAGCAAAGAAAAAAGAAACAAGAACCGGAACAGCGAACGTCCCCGATCGGATTCGTGACTACCCGATCGGGTAAGTTGTCTGCTTCGAGTTTTACTCTATTTTCTTCTATAAAGCCAACACACTACCTTTGCTTGCTGCCATATTCCCGTGTTCTTCAACTTCAAAGCTCAAAATTTCTCAAAAATCTCCATTTCTTAGTCTTTTCTTACAAAATTTGTCACAATAGTTCATCCAAGGCAACATCTAAGCATTATCAAGTAAGTTAATTCTATTTTAGTTACTTCAATCTCTCTATTTTTCAGAAATCCAACATGAACAAACCCTAACCCAAATTTGGGGGTTATTGATTTTACTTGAAAAACTTGTTTAAATTGGATTTCTAATGCTTCTTACATGATATAGAGTGAATGTTAGTGATTAATTAGTATGCTTACTATGATTTGAATGCTCATATGCCAATTAGGATACTCATCTTTACTATATGCTAAGAACTTATGCTTAAGTGGTAGTATGATGCTTGAATTCATGCTTTATACTATGAACTTATGATCTTATTGTGTTAATTTAGCATTAATACCTTTGAGTAGTGGCCAAACTCATGATTCAAGTGTATGTTGCTCATCTTAGTGACATATTGTTATGCTTAAGAACATCCATTTGTGCTCAAAGATAGCATGATAATGTTTCGCTTACGTAGCTATGCTTGAATTTGTGCTTAGAGCCTAGTATTATAACACTTATGCTATCAAATTGTGTTTATAATGAAGTGTTATAATACTAGTTTCTTTTAGCAAAATGGCACCTACAATAAGGAGATCAAAGAGGGCAAGAACCTCCAATCAAGGAGAAAGTAGTAGAGCCCAAGAAGAAAACATAAAAATGATAGAAGCAAATGATCAAACCGAAAATCAAGGAGATGTTATGCGTGATCCTGACTTTCCGGATGTAGAATTTAGTTCAAACAAGCAATGGCAAAAATGGTGCATTCTTAAGAGCAAAGGTATGAGGGCTACAAAATTCCTTAATGTTTCTTCTTTACGACATATGAAGCTTTATGAGCATGTTAAGGTGTTATTTAGGGGCCTGGGAATGAATGCTAGCATGAACTTTAGTTATAAGACTTACCCTCAATTAACCCTTGAATTAGCTCATTTGAGTTGGATAGGTCTAGGAATAGAGGCTCTATCCCCCAAGTTCGGTTTCGATTATTCAATGATGACTATAGTATGGACTTAGGGACCTTTGCCAGCCAATTCGGTCTCACCTTTGAGGATACTGTTACATCACCTCCCGAAAGCTTTGATGTTAGCCAGGTTTGGAGCGCAATTTCTAATTACCCTGTCATTCGTTGGGACCATGTCCCACACCAACATATCCATCATCCCGCCATTAGAATCTGGCAAAGATTCATGGGATGGACCTTTTTGGGCCGAGCTGAGCCTCATTTGGTGAGAAGGGTAGAGTTAGATATATTAGGAGGATTTTTGAATGTCAATGGGGAAGAACCATGGTCGATTAGCATTCCATACTATTTTGCTGTTCAGTTAACTAAAGCTACTAATCCTAAGAACACTGCCATTTTTTATGGAGGTCTTATCACTCACCTTGCTATGCGAGTTTGTGGTTTTAACCAAGCCACCACTGACCTCCAGGCATTGACTACACCTCCCACCGAGATGGGAAATGGGTTGGATTATGATTATTTTGTTCAGCTTAACTGGTTTCGTGTCTCTCACCCCCATATGATTTGGAGGATAGTTGGCCGTGATTCGGTCAAGTTGACCGCCGAGGTAGACCAAATTCCATTACTTAGGCAGCATCCTCAACTTCAGGAGGGTGAGGCTATCTTACCCCGTCCCTCTTACTTTATTCCTGTTGAGGATATTACCCCCAATGACCCCCCTGTTCAGATTAGATCCCACCGCCATGAGGTAGGATCATCCTCTCAGTCGACCCATGCTACGGGCGACGTGACTGCCATGTTTGAAGCCTTGAACTTGTCCATTAATAGAATTCAGTCCGACCTGCAGCTTGCTTTGCACCCCATTTATGACAACTTTGCTAGGCAAGGTGTGATTAGACCTGAGGGCCCCCACCCGTCTTTTTATACTTGGCCCGAAGGGGGGTATGGTACTACTTATGATGCAGGTGTGCAGCAGACCGGACCTGATTACTGTGGAACTGACTATGGTGTTGAGAGTTTTGGAGGGTATAGAGGTGATTTTAGTGATCACCATATAGAAGAGTACCAGTCCTTAGGAGCCAGCAACCCTACCGGGATCATTGCTTCTCGTGGTAGTTGTTATTCTGCAGATGATACCTACTATACAGATGCTTCTGGATCTGCATCCGAGCCGCCTCCTTCAGAGAGGAGAGCCCGTAGCTGGTGGCCTTTGTGATAAGATGATGAGCTCCCCTTGTTTATAATAGCTTGGGGGAGGCTAGACATTTTGTAAGCTTTTTCTTTCCTTTATTTTTCACATTTTTAGTTCTCTTTTTAGCCCCTTTTCCCATTAGAATTTCATATTGTTTCTCTATTCTATGTGCTACCAACCGTTTCTCGGTTTGTTTCTATTATAATTGCATGCACATTGAGGACAATGTGAAGTTTTAGCTTGGGGGAGGATTTACATTTAGGACTTACTGCATTTAGGATTGCATTTAGATTAGTTTTAGCTTATTTTCTAATTTTATTAGTTTATCTTTTCGGAAAAAAAAGAGTCAAAAAAAGAAAAGATCATTTCCATCTTACATTTCTCAATTTATAGTTTTTATAAGCTGATGTTTCATTATGTTATGAGGAATTGTGCATTCATGGGGATGTCTTGTACACAGTAGGTAGAAAATTTCATTTAGACTTAATTAAGCTTGATCTTGACTTTAGCAAGCTACTCATATTGTAAGGTAGAGCCTCCAGTGGTCGGTACATCTGAACCCGATCCCAGTTTAGGAGTGAGTAGTTTCTCCTTATAGTCTGTGTCACATCAAAACGCATAAGTATGGTTTTTATTCCATTTTCTATAAGTATTACTGTCATGATATACATTTTGAAGCCATTTACTCTTGTTCACATTTCGCAAAAACACCCTTCTTCCTAGCTACATTATATTATTTCCTACCCTTTTTGAGCTATTAACCGACTATATGTGTAGGGGTGTTCTGTGCTTTTGCGATGTTCTGATAATGCCACCAATTGGTGTGAACTTATTGTCTCGGGATTGCTGATTCCCGTGTTTCTCAAAAAAAGAAAAAAAGAAAAAAAAGAGCTTTTAAAAGAAATGAAAGAAAAGAGAAAAATTGAAAGCTCAAAAGAAAAGAGAAAAAGCTCAAAAAAGAAAAAAAAAAAAAAAAAAAAGAGGAAAATCGCTTCCATGAAAAGAAAAGAAAGAAAAATTATGGGAAGTCGTAACTTGATTTGTCATGTCTAATAAGCCAATATGCTGTTTTTGGCTTTGATTATTGTTGATGGAAATTGGTATGATTTGGATTGAGTATCCACTACACATTTGGTTATTACTAGCTCGACTTAAGCTCCACATAACCAAAAATCGTTTGTCCACTTTCTTACCCAAATTTCCAAGCCTCTTCTTTATTTCTCTGGGCTTCTTACATTACATTTTGATCATGATTAGTCTTACTTAGTGATTTTGGATTGTCTACCATACTAGACTGCGGGCACATTCTTATAAGTCGTAGATAGGAGAGTGTCACTTCAAATTTGAACCAATATTTCCTATTTTACAAAAGTTTGAGTGAAGAGTGTACCGTGAGAGTCCATTGTCAAAGAGATCATGCAAGAAGCCTAAAAAGTCCAAAGAATATTTTCTATGCGGCGCCGTTATGTAAATCTCAACCATGATTCGCATTTTCCTTTGCCCTTGTTGTTACGGGTTTATGATACATCTACTTGTTAAGAGCTTATTTTTGAGATTTGTATGATAGATTGATCATTGCTTGCTACCCTTGTCCTGGTTATGATTGTTATGTTTGCTTGAGGACAAGCAAAGATTTAGCTTGGGGGAGTTTGATAAGTGATATTTTGTACTAATTTATCCCCCGTTTTAGCTCGATTTCTACATGATTTATGCACTTTGTTAAGTGATTAACGAGCTAATATTGCTATTCTAGTTGTTTTGCGTACTTTGTCTCGTTTTATAAGAAATGAAGAAGTTTTGCTATATTTTCTTACTTTACAGAGCAAAGGCACTATAATACGAGTTTTCAAGGAACCGATGATAGCCATTTCACGATTTGACTACGATTCCGCTACATCCTTCCTCGAATGGACTCATCTTGGACTTTGACTTTGTTTCTCACAGAAAACATCAACCCAAGTCAAAGGAGGACTAGCCCAAGCCCAATTACGTGTTACATTGACCAAGACCAAGGCATAGGATTCCGTGCCCAAAGAGGAAATTGGAAGAGACGGAAAAAATCCATATGGGTTACATACCCGATCGGATTACCACATACCCGATCGGGTATGTTTGCGGGTGAACGTCTCTTGGCTCTTCTACTACCAAGCTTAAATCGAGTGATTAAGGCTTTGTCTAGGGTATGAATTTGGACGCGGATGTGCAGCCATGCAGCCCTATAAAAGCCAAGGATTAGCACACAAATAAACATGAATAAAAACACAACTTAGAATACAATTTACAACTCACAACCTAGCATTACATCTTTCTTTTATACAAGTTTTAGTTCATAGTTTATGCAATTCTAGACTAGTTTTTACAGCAATTTCCTAGTATTTCTCTAGTGTTTTCAATAAGCATTTGTCATTACATTGGGTTGGATATTTGTTCTTTATTTTCGTTCTTACATAATTTGCATTCCAATCTCGGTAATTCTCTATCCTTTACTTATGCAATCTTCATCATGAATTTTAATCTAATTAGTATTGTTCTCATATTATTGTTGTTAGGAAACTCATCTAAAAGTAATCTAGTCAAGACCGAAATATTGTTTAAAATATCATATTGTATTTTGCCTAATCATATAATCATGAAATTCACCATTAGAATCACTATTAATATAATCACCATAATCATTGTAGTACTTCTATTTCATAGTTTAATATTGTTCATCCTTTTTCTATTAATTTACTTAATCACATAAATTAGATATAACATTGTAAGATTACCATTGTGTAAATACAATAAATAAAGTTGTAATATTGAAATGATTTGCTAGTTAAAATGGATTAAAAGAAGAGTCGATACCAATAGAACCACCTAGTTTGTTTCTTCCTTTGGTTGTGTCAAATTCTATAACTTTGTTTAGTGGCCATGAACAATTGTTTGTATTAGTCAATTTCCGTCTTTGTAACGAGAGTTGGGATGGGAATTAGGACTACCAATAGGGGTTTAGTGACCTAACCATGCTGAGAAGACGTTAGGACCCATTAAAAAGTCGGTACGAATCCGAGAGGAATATACCGCTACAAGGCTTAGACAATCGTAGTAATTCTAATGTTGGTGTCAATAAAGCTTTTAAATCGTTTTACATGAATTTCTCTTTCACTATATCAATTTGATTAGATAGTTTATTTTACCGTTTTAGATAGATTATTTTATTGTTGTTTAGTTAGTTTACTTTACCGTCATTTTATTGTCGTTCTTAGATAGTTTACTTTATTGTCATTAGCTAGTTTATTAGTTTAGTTAGGTAGCCTTTCAATACTTGTCATTTTAATTATCGTCAATTAGATTAGATTTATTTTATTGCAATTTACATACTTGTCATTTAAATATCGTCATTTACATACTTGTCATTTTATTTTATGTTAGTAGTTTAGACAACCACCTCAAATGACTCGGACTTAAATGAAAATCATTCCATAGCAATTCATAGTTAACACGTATTCCCTGAGGATCGACACCCTACTTCCCTAATTACATTCCTTATGTTGTTAGCTTATGTGTGGGTAATTATTTTTGTATCGGGCTCGCGACTTCTCCGATCAGCAGCAAAGCACTACATTGCTCAGTGTGGTTCTCAGGGCAAATACTGTACTAGTAAAGCTTACGATCTATTTAGACATCATCATGCTACTCTTTCCTGGACAAAATCTCTTTGTCATGTACTGCCTCGGCATAGAATCATTTCAACAGTGGTTGTTTAACTTAAATTAGCCACTGTTGATAACATTCAGAAGAGAGGACTGCAGCTAGCTAACAGATGTAGTCTATGTCATGTAGCCTGTGAGAGTCATGGTCATCTCTTCTTTGCTTGTTCCTACTCTGCTATGGTATGGCAGAACATCCTCTCATGGATGGATATTAGGAAGAGAAGGCTTGGCTTGGTTGACGAGCTTTATTGGGTTCAAAACAGAAGGAGAAGGAAGCATTGGCATAATGTCTGGCTCAGGTGCAGTATTGCTGCAACTGTGTACTACATTTGGTGGGAGAGGAATGCAAGGGTCTTCTCTGGGTACCATAGATCAGCGGAGCATCTTGTACAGCAAATTAAATTTGTAGTTAGTGTTCGGCTTTTAGTTATCACTAACACTACAAGAAAACAACATGCAGGCGACTAATATTGGCGACTAATTTCAGTCGCTAAAATGAATTTGGTGACTGAAATCAGTCGCCAAGACCCAGTCGTAGTCATTAGTCGCCAAAAAAAATTCGGTCGACTAATTTCGGTCGCCAAATTTGGCGACTGAAAAAAGCGTCGCCAAATTGGCGAAATGGCGACTGAAAGGTGATGTAGTCGCCAAATTGGCGACTGATTTCAGTCGCCATTAGTCGCCAATTTGGCGACCACTACAGGCTTCAGTCGCCAAATTTGCGACTGATTTCAGTCGATAATCAGTCGCCAAAAGGCATTTTAATTTGTAAGAATACAGGGGGTTTGGCGACTGAAAGTAGTCGCCAAATGAACATTTCAGTCGTCAAAACACCTGTGATATTGCAAGAAAAATTCTGTTTTCATCTTGCCATTTTGTTACCATACCATACCTCCAAGTACAATAGAAAACAACCATAATTTCACACATTTACAACAACACGATGAGAAACCAACATGCTCATATACATCAAGAAAATTGTCTCAAGTTTACAAATCTTCTTAAAGCTTAACAAACCAAGTTTAAACAGCCACAAGTCACAAGTTTCTAAACTAATATCAAAAGCCAAGGGTCATATTGGGTTCGGCTTGCATACCACCACCTCCATTGCCTTCATCATAATCTCGGCGAAAGGGAGGCTGACCTTGGTTGCAGTTGTCGAACCTGCTTTCCCAAGCCTTAAATTTTTCTTTCATTCTTAATTCCTCATCCCTTTCCGCGTTTTTTCTTCTTTCTTCGTTAAGTTGAGCTTGGAGTTTTCCCACGACTCCCGGCTCGTTGGTTTGTTTTGAGTTGGAAGGCATTCTTCCCCTAGGAGTTTCGTAAAATACGTCCTTAGCCGACCCAATCCCGTAGACATTCCCCTTCTTGAAACCCTTAACCAAGTCAAACCAAATCTCGTTATCGGACTTGTCGGGTTGTCTAACTTTCTCGGCGGAAAATGCTTCCTACAAAATATAAACATTGTTATTAAAAATAAGATTCTCCATGAGAAATCCAATTGTAGTAGTTTGGATAAAACCCGTTTGTATAAAGATGTTCTTGAACCTCAATGTCATGTAGATATTTCATGTTTTTGCATTTAATACAAGGACACCTAAGTTTTTTTACTACTAAATCATACTCGTCTTGTTGTTTATCAAATTCAATAAACTCGGCAACCCCCTTTATAAATCCAGCGGTAGGACGTCTTTTCTTATCAAGTATTTCTTTGTACATCCATGTACGCTCCAATCTCTTCATTTTAATCTAAACATTAACCAACACAACAAGTACAAAAAATACTAACACTAATCAAAACCCCAAATATTAACAACACTAACACAAACAACCATATTTATCAAAACCTTAATACGAAATACACTAACACAAATCAAAATTATCAATACTAACAAAATAATACTAATAACACTAATAATATCAACAACACTACCACTAATCCAAAACCCCCAATTAATCTAAGGATTCAAATTACAACAAACATTTAACCTCTAAACCAATAATCATCACAAATGTTTATATAAACATATAAAATCAACTAAATACAAGAAGGAATCACAAATTAAACAAACAAACTAAATTAATTGAAGGATTAAAATTAGAAAAAATATACCTTCACCAATTAGAACAAACAAAGAAACACAAGAAGAAGGAAAGCACAAAGATCCGGTGGTGCTAGTCTCGGAGTGGTGGTCGGAGTGGTGGTTGAGGGAGTGGAGTAGTGGTGGTGGCGATTTTGTAGAGAAAGTGGGTTTTTTCGGGTTTTTAAAGAAAAAAGAGTAAAGTAGAGTGCGGATGAGTTCTGATTTTTCTGGAATAATAGCCAATTTGGCAACTGAAATGGTAGTCACCAAATTGGCGACTGAAATCAGTCGCCAAATGGATTATTCAGTCGCCCGACTTTTTTAAAAAAAATTTATGCGCGGATTTGCTTCTTTATTCCTGGGACAGAGGGCGTGATGTGTGTGTTGATTTGACAGGGTCTTCCCCCTTGACTCAGACTGGGATGTCCGATTTTGTGCCGGGACGGGTTGTCGCCGATGCTGCTCAGCGCAAATGTGCTAAGTATGGGGATTTATGCGCGACTGCTGGCTATGGTTTCCTACCCTTCTCTTTCTCTTCGCTTGGGGAGCTGGGCTCGGATGTTGTTGACTTGCTCAAGCGGATCCATAAATTCTCGGTATCACAGGATGCTGGGGCTCGGGTGGCCGCTTATATGTTTGCTCGACTTAGTTTTGCTATAGCTAAGGGGGTGGGGGCCCAGATTGTCTCTCGGCTCCCCACCAACTTCATGTAAACATATTAGGGTGGCCATTTGTGGGTCGGGCTGTGGCCGCTGTGAGGGTGGCCGTTATTTGGCTTGCACGTGAACAGTATCCATGCACTTATTAGGGTTTTTTCTTTTATTAGGTATTATTACATTATTACATTATTATTTTCTTCTTCTTTTCCTTTGTCATGTCGGCTGCCTTGGTTCGTTTTCATTGTCCTTTTTCGAGGATTCATGAGTGTCCGGATGGTCGTGGTAAGGGCCTTACTAAGGCCGTCTGGCAAAAGCATTTTCAGGATCGTCATTGTCTTGATGGTGCTATGGGTTTGACACGTCACACTCTTTCTGATAGTTTGACGGTTTTCTCTAATGCCGAGATTACTTTGAAGCGAATGGGGCTTTGGTTGTGTGGGGAGTGCTTTAAAACCCATACCTTTCGCTCTAGGTGTCGGCATGGTCGGGGTGATTTTGTTGCGCCTCCGGGTTGTGGTGATGGCATCGTTAGCTTAATTATTCACGATATCCCTAGACCTTCATCGCCATCTCACTCGGTTCTTTCGTCTGATGATGGGGTTGAGCCTGTTCAGTGGTATGTGTCTTCTCTTGATCGTTTATTTTCTTTGGGCCTTCGCACCGTGAAATCTATTCCTCCTAAGTGTCGTCTTGGGTTTGCTCGGGTTTTAAAGGGGGTCTTGGATGATGTGGCTGACTCTCCTGGTGACCTCTCCTGTTGGATTCGTTTGCTAGTGTTGCCTCTTTGTCTGCTTAAGACCTTCGCTCCTAGGAGTAATCTTGAGTGTAGGACTGCTATTAGGCGACAGCGTCAGGAGGAGAGTATTACCAGGGCTATTCTTGCTTGGGGGGGTGCCTGGAGGTGGTTTGCAGCTTTTGCGGGAGTGTTTGGATGAGGTACCTCCCTCGTTTCATGTGGAGGAGGATCTGGATTTGAGTGAGCTTAACCTCCGCCAATGTCGGCGGAAGATTTGTGATGGCCACTATACTGCTGCTGTTAAGGTGCTTTCTTCCTCTGGCGTTGCCCCCTATTCTGATGCCACTCTTGGGGCTTTGCGAGAGAAGAACCTGGTCGCCCTATCTCCTTCCTTGGCTCCTTTCCCTGTGGATCATCCTTCTCTTGTTGCCTCTTCGGCTGTGGTTTTGGATATGATTCGTAGTTTCTCGCGTAGCACTTCTTGTGGGAGGGATGGGTTTCGTGCCCAACACCTTATGGACTATTTGAGTGGCGCTGCTGTGGCTATCTCTGATGATCTGATTGCTTCTATTACTAGGGTGGTCAATCTTTTTCTTGAGGGCAGATGTCCACTAGCGCTTGGTGAGTACATTGTCAGCGCTCCGCTCACACCGCTTGTTAAACCTGGCGGTGGTGTTCGTCCTATTGTTGTTGGCACCGTATGGAGACGTCTTGTTTCTAAGGTAGGGGATGTGGGGCTTTCTATGTTGCTGGTTGATTTCCAGAATGCTTTCAACCTTGTTGATCGTTTTACCATGCTTCTGGAAGTTCGCCGTCGTTGCCCGATTCTTTCCCGTTGGGTGGAGTTCTGTTACTCTCGTCCTGCCCTTCTTTTTTATGGGGAACATTGTTTGTGGTCTTGTCAGGGAGTCCAGCAGGGTGATCCTTTGGGCCCCTTGCTTTTCGCTTTGGTTTTGCATCCCTTGGTGTGCAAGATACGGGACTCTTTTGATTTGAGTTTGCAAGCTTGGTACTTGGATGATGGCACCATTGTTGGGGATACTTTGGAGGTGGGGAAGGTGTTGGATTTGATTATGGCAGATGGTCCTCAGTTTGGTCTCCATCTTAATGTCGCTAAGACTAAGGTTTTTTGGCCTTCTGAGGATCCCCGGAGTCGACTTCCTGGTGTTTTCCCTCCTTCTATTGCCCGGCCTCTGCGTGGTGTATCTGTTTTAGGTGGACCTGTCATTACTTGCCCTAGTTTTGGCAGTGAGCTTGTAGCGAAGAGAGTGACTAAGACCATCGAGCTTATGGATTTGGTTGCTAGGATTGAGGACCCGCAATTTGAGGTGCTTCTGCTTCGAGCTTGTACTGGTATTTCTAAGCTCTACTTTACCCTCCGTACATGTTCGCCGAGAGTCTTTGGGTTTGTCCATCTTCGTTTTGATGCAGCACTTCGTTCTAACTTGGAACGCATTGTCACCGCGTCTGGGCAAGGTTTTGGGGATTGGCAGTGGTGCCTTGCCACTTTCCCTTTTCATCTTGGTGGGCTCGGTGTTTATGCTGCCGGGGATGTTTTGTACTATGCTTTTTTGGCGTCGCGTTTGCAGTCTGCCGATTTGCAAGCTCAGCTCTTACGGCCTTCTGGTATTGTGGATGTTGGTCCTACTTTTGATGATGCCTTGCAGGTGTTTTCGGATGCTACAGGTTCTACTTTATTACGTGATCCTAGTGAAATCGCTGCCCCTAAACTTATGAAAAAATTGGCAGATATATATTTTGCGAGGATTGCTGTTACTGCAAAATCTGTTTACTCTTTGACACTGCGTCAGCTTGCATTGTGGAATTCCCAGCTTGGTGCCCACTCCTCTGATTGGTTACATGCGGTTCCTATCTCTGAGTTGGGTCAGACTATGAACGGGAGGACTTACCGTAGTGTGCTGGGATATCGTCTGAGTGTTCCTTTATTCGTGGTATCTAGGCCTTGTCTTGCTTGCTCTCGGGTTTTTGCTGATGATATTTATGGGGACCACGTTGTCTCTTGTACTGGCACTGTGGGGGTCAAGCATCGGCTAACCTTGTTCGTGACACCTTATTCGACATTTGCTATAGGTCTGGTATTTCTACGGGCAGGGAGGTGGATATCGGTTTAGTTGACGGCCACGGCGGAATCCTTCGTCCTGCGGATTTGCTGCTTTATTCCTGGGACAGAGGGCGTGATGTGTGTGTTGATTTAACAGGGTCTTCCCCCTTGACGTAGACTGGACTGACCGATTTTGTGCCGGGACGGGTTGTCGCTGATGCTGCTCAGCGCAAGTGTGCTAAGTATAGGGATTTGTGCGCGGCTGCTGGATATGGTTTCCTACCCTTCTCTTTTTCTTCACTTGGGGAGTTGAGTTCGGACGCTATTGACTTGCTCAAGCGGATTCAGAAATTCTCAGTATCTCAGGATGCAGGGGCTCGGGTGGCCGCTTATATCTTCACTAGACTTAGTTTTTCTATAGCTAAGGGGGTGGGGGCCCAGATTGTCTCTCGGCTCCCCACCAACTTTTTGTAAACTTTACATTTTATTTTAATGAAAGCTGCGCGCATATTAAAAAAAAAAAAAAAAAAGGTTTTGCGTTTTGGATCTTCGACTGCCGCCAGTGTGGGCTCCCTGCCAACCACCTTCCTTGTCGGTCAACCACTCACCGGCCTGGTGTTTGTGTCGTTGTTGGTCCTGTGGTTGTGTCTAGGGCGCGCGGCAGCGTTTTCGTGTTCGGAAATCAGCGCTAGTGGGCCTCTTGTTTCGCTGCTGCGGTTTGCCACCACGTCACTCGCCTTACTCAGACCCCACGTCACTCACGTCGCCGGTGTGGGTAACTTGGTGGTGGTTTGCGTGTCGCCTGGTGTTTGGTGTGGCTGCTTGTCGTGTGTGGGAGAGCAGTACGGTTGCCGCCTACCACTGGTTTCCGGCCATTGGTGTCGACCTGTGTGACGGTTGTGGTGGTGCTGGTCGTAGAGTGGAGCCGGTGGTGGCTGGTTTGTGGTTTGGTCTGTTGTGCGGCAGGTTTACTTCTTTGCATTTCGTTTTTCTAGGTTTTCTCTATTTGGTTTTACACGTGTCATGTTGTGATTGGCTTTTGTGTTTATTTCCATGCACATGCGTGTGATTGGGTTTTTGCTTCTTGCGTGTAATTCTCCTCATGCCTATTTTAGTTCGGTTCCCTTGTCCTTTTTCTAAAATTCATGGGTGTCCGAATGGCGGTGGTAGGGGCCTTACTAAGGCCGCATGGCAAAAGCATTTTCAGGATCGACATTGTATTGACGGTGCTATGGGTCTTACGCGTCAAACTCTTTCTGATAGTCTGACGGTTTTCTCTAATGCCGAGATTACTTTAAAGCGGATGGGGCTTTGGTTGTGTGGGGAGTGCTTTAAAACCCATACGTTTTGTTCTAGGTGTCGGCATGGTCGGGGTGACATAGTTCCGCCTCCGGATTGTGGCGATGGCATCGTTAGTTTTTTTATTCATGGTATCCCTAGACCTATGGCTCCGTCTCACTCGGTTCTTTCATCTGATGATGAGGTTGCGCTTGTTCAGTGGTCTGTACCTTCGCTTGATCGTTTATTTTCTTTGGGCCATCGCACCGTGAAATCTATTCCTCCTAAGTGTCATCTTGGGTTTGCTCGGGTTCTGAAGGGGGTCTTGGATGATGTGGCTGACTCTCCCGGTGATCTATCCTGTTGGGTTCGTTTGCTTTTGTTGCCTATTTGTCTGCTTAAGACCTTCGCTCCTCGGAGTAATCTTGAGTGTAGGACGGCTGTTAGGCGACAGCGTCAGGAGGAGAGTAATACCAGGGCTATTCTTGCTGGGGGGGTGCCTGGGGGGAATTGCAGCTTCTGCAGGAGTGTTTGGCTGAGGTTCTTCCTTCGTTTCATGTGGGGGAAGATCTGGATTTGAGTGAGCTTAACCTCCGCCAGTGTCGGTGGAAGGTTTGTGATGGTCACTATACTGCTGCTGTTAGGGTGCTTTCTTCCTCTGGCATCGCCCCCTACTCTGATGCCACTCTTGGTGCTCTGCGAGAGAAGCATCCTGTCGCCCCATCTCCTTCGGTACCTTCTTTGCCTTTGGATCATCATTCTCTTGTTGCCTCTTCGGCGGTGGTATTGGATATGATTCGTGGTTTCCCGCGTGGCACCTCTTGCGGGAGGGATGGGCTTCGTGCCCAACACCTTATGGACTGTTTCAGTGGTGCTGCTTTGGCTGTCTCCGATGATTTGATCGCTTCTGTTACTAGGGTGGTTAATCTTTTCTTGGAGGGTCGGTGCCCTATAGCCCTTGGTGAGTACATTGCCAGCGCTCCGCTTACACCGCTTGTTAAGCCGGGCGGGGGTGTTCGTCCTATCGCTGTTGGCACTGTCTGGAGGCGTCTTGTCTCTAAGGTTGGTGCTTGTTTGGTTGGTCCTTCTTTATCTACTTATTTTGCTGGTCTGCAGTTTGGGGTTGGAGTGTCTGGTGGAGGAGAGGCTATCTTGCATGCCTTGAATCGTCTCGTTGAGGCCCGTGGTGGTGATGTGGGACTGTCTATGTTGCTAGTTGATTTCCAGAATGCTTTCAACCTTGTTGATCGTGTGACTATGCTACAGGAAGTCCGCCGTCGTTGTCCGGTTCTTTCCCATTGGGTGGAGTTTTGTTACTCTAGCCCTGCCCGTCTTTATTATGGGGAGCATTGCTTGTGGTCTTGTCAGGGTGTTCAGCAGGGTGATCCGTTAGGCCCTTTGCTTTTCGCTTTGGTTTTACATCCCTTAGTGTGCAAAATTCGGGACTCTTTTGATCTTACTATGCAGGCCTGGTATTTGGATGACGGCACCATTGTTGGGGACACTTTGCAGGTGGGGGCTGTTTTGGATTTGATTATGGTTGATGGGCCTCGTTTTGGTCTCCATCTTAATGTGGCTAAGACTGAGGTCTTTTGGCCCATTGAGGATCCTCGGAGTCGGCTTCCCGGGGTTTTCCCCCCTACTATTGCCCGGCCCTTGCGTGGTGTCTCGGTTTTGGGTGGACCTGTCACTACTTGTCCTATTTTTGGCAGTGAGCTTGTGGCGAGGAGAATAACTAAGACCATTGAGCTTATGGATTTAGTCGCGAGGATCGAGGACCCGCAATGCGAGTTGCTTCTGCTCCGTGCTTGTACTGGTATTTCTAAGCTTTATTTTTCTCTTTGTACTTGCTCTCCTGGAGTCTTTGGGTCTGTCCATCTTCGCTTTGATGCTGCACTTCGTTCTAGCTTGGAACGTATTGTCACCGCGTCTGGGCCTGGTTTTGGGTTTGGCAGTGGCGTCTTGCCACTTTCCCTTTTCATTTGGGCGGACTTGGTGTTTATGCTGCAGGAGATGTTTTACACTATGCTTTTCTAGCTTCCCATTTGCAATCTGCAGTTTTGCAGGCAGCGCTCCTGCGGCCTTCTGGTATTGTATGTGCTGGTCCTACTTTCGATGATGCCTTGCGGGTGTTTTCGGAGACTACAGGTTCTGATTTTTTACGTGATCCGTGTGAAATCGCTGCCCCTAAACTTATGAAGAAATTGGCAGATATATATTTCGCGACGGTTGCTGCTTCTTCAGAATCTGTTTTCTCTTTCACACCACGTCAGCTTGCGTTGTGGAAGTCTCAGCAGGGTGCACACTCCTTTGATTGGCTGCGTGCGGTTCCAATCTCTGGGTTGGGTCAGACTATGAACAGAAGGACTTACCGTAGTGTGCTGGGGTATCGACTGGGTGTTCCGTTATTCGCGGTATCTAGGCCTTGTCCTGCTTGCTCTCGGGTTTTTGATGACGATTTGTATGGGGACCACGCTGTTTCCTGTGATGATACTGTGGGGGTTAAGCATCGACATAACCTCGTTCGTGACACCTTATTCGACATTTGCTATAGGTCTGGAATTTCTACGGGCAAGGAGGTGGATATCGGTTTGACTGACGGGCACGACAGATCTCTTCGTCCTGCGGATTTGCTTCTATATTCCTGGGACAGAGGACGTGATGTGTGTGTTGATTTGACAGGGTCTTCCCCCTTGACTCAGACTGGGATGTCTGATTTTGTGCCGGGACGGGTTGTCGCCGATGCTGCTCAGCGCAAATGTGCTAAGTATGGGGATTTGTGCGCGGCTGCTGGCTATGGTTTTCTACCCTTCTCTTTTTCTTCGCTTGGGGAGTTGGGCTCGGATGCTGTTGACTTGCTTAAGCGGATCCAGAAATTCTCGGTATCTCAGGATGCTGGGGCTCGGGTGGCTGCTTATATCTTTACTATGATTAGTTTTGCTGTAGCTAAGGGGGTGGGAGCCCAGATTGTCTCTCGGCTCCCCACCAACTTCATGTAAATTTTACATTTTATTTTAATGAAAGCTGCGCGCATCTTAAAAAAAAAAAAAAAAAAAAAAAAAAAAAAATGAATAATAATAATAATAATAATAATAATCTTTCTCTTCCTAGTAAGAGAAAGTTTTCTCTCAAATTGGGCGATTTCCCGCCATTTGACGCCATGGCTACAGGTGGAGAAAGACCATTAAAAGCTAGAGTTCAGTGTAATGGCGATTCTGAAGCTATTTCTCTGGAGAATCATGAGGTTTCTGATACTATTTCCTTGGATATCTCTGGAGCTCCTGCGGGTTTTTCGGGAACCCAGTTAAAATCTCTAAAATCCACCCTTAATGATCTTATAGTTCAAGCTTTACATACTTCACGAGTCTCTACTCCTATTTCTGTCACGAATTCTTTGAAAAGACAAGATTCTTTGAATAATTCTTTGGTGAATGCCGCAAAAACTGGGTTAAATGCTGTGAATGTCCATGTTCTTGATAATTTGGGTACCATACTCTTCCAATTCCGGAGGATGATGGTACAAAGATCACCAAAAATACTACAAACTGGAAGAATGTGGTTAAGAGAAGTAAGAATCTGGGTATGAGCCTCTTTTACCACGAGGGGATTGCATAATTGGATGAAACTACTGTAGAACTGGATGACATAGAAAAGGAATTAGATATTTGGAAGCATGCTTTGATGGGCAATGTCATAGGTGCAAAACCTTCACTCAAAATGATGCAAGATTTTGTAAACAAAAAGTGGAATCATGCATGTCAAACAACCCATTGTTCAATATTTCAAGAAAGGCTGGTTCAGTTTTTGTTTTGACAATAAAGAAGACTTGGACACTGTGCTCAGAACAGGGCCATGCCAACTAGGATCCAACACCCTTATTCTGAAGCAATGGAGTCCTAACTCTCTCTCAAGATCCTCAAAGACTACATGAAAACCATTGGTGAGGGTAATTAAATCATCCTCACCACATGATGGAGCTTCAAATTTCTCAAGAATAGGTCCATCAAGTAGATGCACCTCATAATCCTCCTCACAATCAATACTCACACTCTCTTTGTCACTAGTCTCATTGTTCATCCCAAAGTCAACCTCAAATTTTTCAAAAAGGGGTCCCTCAAGCAAATCGATCTCAACACCCCACTTATCCTCAATATCCACAATCTCCTTCAAAGAAGCACTACAAGACTTGTTTTTCTCATCATCCCTCTTGACTAACTCCTTCTCCACCACCTCATTGTTCACCTCAAACGATACCCTCTCAAATTCGCATAAACCAAGACAACTTGATTCACTCAACCACACATTTTCATCAAGTTAAAACTTTCAAACTCACAATCAACAAAATAAGGTGTAGGTTGGCATAAGAAAGGCAAGTGTTGTATTGATAAAAGACAAGGTGGCTCAAAAGAGAAGTCAAGGGCATGCAAATCATCATCATCATTCATCATATTAGCATGCAAGGGCACATCAAGAATTGCATACTCATCCCAGGGATTTTTCCAACCAACAACATTGTCAACACAATTTTCATCATCAAGATTCACATCAAATGTCACATTCTCAAGCTCATTCAAATATATATCATTCATATCATCATTGACAAGAGAACAATGCCCATTATTCAAACATGAATCATCATCAATTATCATAAACTCGAACTCACTTTTGTCATTTTTGGGTGTGAGTTGGTGTTTAAGAGGTGAAGCTGGATAACAATCAAAGTGTGACATGTTTTCATTAGAAGGAGGTTCAATATTGGCATTATACATTGCATTTACATTGGGATAAGATGAGAAATAAGAAGGTGAAGTGCAAACTTGAGAGGTATGTCCCACACCACCACATGTATCACAAGTAGGTGAGAATGATTGCATACCACACATATTGTTGGGGAAGAGGGGAACATGTTAAGATTGGATATTATGCTCATTATCAAGAGGAAAAGAATCATTCATTTGAGTGAAATCATTAAACAAATACTCTTGATGAGCTACCTCCTCGCATTGAGAAACCATGAATTCTATGAAATTCCAAAAGTCTTTACAATTCATGTTAAAGACTCGATCACAACTCATATAATTTGCCAAATTACAAGTTTCGGAATTCATGCCCAAACATAAAGCGCAAAGCGCCTCAAACTTAGTAAGAAATTAGCCATGAGAAGCACCGTCAGAGATATAAGAATCAAACCTAGCAAGATACTCATGGAATGGTTCATTTTCATCTGATAAATATTGAACGAAGACATGGTGGAATATAAGACTCTAAATGCAAATGACTAATTATAAACTAAAAATGCACGTAATATTAAATAATCAACATTTTTTTTTTCAATTTTTCAAAAGCAATAAAATATGACTAATCCCAAAACTAAACTAAGACTTACATCTAACAAAGCACCATCCCCGGCAACGGCGCCATTTTGATAGGCGGATTTTTATCGCGAACCGCCCAAGCAAAAACTATTTATAAACCCAACTAATGCGATAGCGGAAGTCGGGGTTGAACCACAAAGGACGGAGGGGTTAGGCTATAAGTCTCGGTTTTTTTCTGGTTTAGTCAAACAAACAATGTGAGTGATAATAATAAGCTAATGAATTAAAAACTAGTAAACATAAACTAAACAAAGAACACAAATGAGGAGAGGCGGCTAGGGTCTCGGGTTCACTTAAGTAGGTGGGGTAAAGTCTAAGACAAAATGAGAGGTGAAACGAAGGATGAGGTCTAGGTGTGTCTCCATCTTTCAATGAGAGAAGTTCCTTGAGTCGAGTCTAGCCAAGCTTTCGCCTTAGCCATTCTCAACCCACTTGTCAAGTGCGATCAACAAACAAGTCAAGGGTTTTCGCCCATGAAGAGTCTACACGATAAGAAATGCCAAACTTTCATTTAAGCAATTCAACAAACATATTAAATGCACAAGACAAGAGAAAAACATCCAACGCTCAACATATACAAAATAAGGAAATTAAGATGGGTACAAGTCTAAGTAAAGTCTCAACCTTTCGGTCTAAGAGGTCCCTTAGGTTGGGTCTAAGCAAGCTATCGCTCATATTAGGCCAATCCTATCAAAATCATGTCGTCTAATTACATACTACTAGTCTAACCTTTCGCTTTAAAGAGTAATGAATAAAAATAGAGAAAGACTCAAGTTTTCACTTCAAGCATTTCATCGAACATGGAGTGAACATAAGATTAAAGACAAGTAACCCACAAAATTACTCTTAACAAAACATAATAATTAAACCCATTTAATCCCACTTAAGATCTCCTTTAACCCTAGCAATAATCTACTCTAACATGGTGAAAACTAAAGTAATTGAACCACCTACTAACAATAAAAAGAACATAAACATGATTTAAATAACAAAGTAACAAACTTTAATGAAATTAATAACTAAAATAAACTTAAACAAAGACATGAAATTAACAATAATAAAACGAAAAGGGAAAGAAAATTATACCCAACTTGAAGGATATTGTGTAGTGAACTAGAATGAAGAATTAATTGCATAAAGATTGAATCTTGTCCCGGAATAATTAATCTATTACATATGATAAAACTAGATCTAAACTAATTTTGAGAGAGAAGGAAAAAAATGTGATTTTCTACTCTATCCTACTATTTCCTACTGTTTCTCCGTCTTGTCTGTCTTCCTCTGTCCTTTTCTTTTGCCTTTTTGTCCACTGCCCAAAAATATATCAAGTCCTCTTGTTGTCTTCTACGTAAAATATGAGTCTCAAGTCCAATGCACCACCAATTGGATTTTGGTCCAATTTCCTCGTCAAATGGTCTACAACTTTTCATCTTGCATTTTTTATGCCAACAAATCAACAAGTGGAGTGACCCACTAAAATAAATGGTGAGAAAACCAAATGAAGTAGCCCATTACATGTGAAGGTTCATCCGAAAGTATAGGGCCCAAATTGCCAAATCAAGTTAAGTACCCAGGACCAAGAAGACTAATTTCACTTGACGACCAACAACTATTCATCCGATCAATTTAAGTTTCGAACGCGTCTCGAACCCTTTGACCCGTCTTGACTCGTTTCACTATTCACCCGATCTTGTTATATTTCTTCACTAGATACCTACAAAATATATATGAGTAAAAATATTACCAAATTCTACGAAAACAACAATTATTCGCAATTAATATAATAAAACTAATAATTACTAATTAATCATATAAAATGAGCTATTAATCGGTTGAATCGCACAAAATCGAGTTAAGTAAAAGGTATAAATGAGGGGTAAAACGAGACTAAAATACTACTTATCAGATCCCTTAGGCTCTTTGCTTTTCGCCTTGGTTTTGCATCCCTTAGTGTGCAAAACCCGGGACTCTTTTGATCTTACTATGCAGGCATGGTATTTGGATGATGGCACCATTGTTGGGGACACTTTGGAGGTGGGGGTTGTTTTGGATTTGATTATGGTAGATGGATCTCGTTTTGGTCTCCATCATAATGTGGCTAAGATTGGGGTCTTTTGGCCTATTGAGGATCCTCGGAGTCGGTTTTCCAGTGTTTTCCCCCCTTCTATTGCTCGGCCCATGCGTGGTGTCTCTGTTTTGGGTGGACCTGTCAATACTTGTCCTATTTTTGGCGGTGAGAGTGTGGCGAGGTTAGTGACTAAGACCATTGAGCTTATGGACTTAGTCGCAAGGATTGAGGACCCGCAATGCGAGTTGCTTCTGCTTCATGCTTGTACTGGTATTTCTAAGCTCTATTTTTCTCTTCGTACTTGCTCCCCGGGAGTCTTTGGGTCTGTCCATCTTCGCTTTGATGAAGCACTTCGTTCTAGCTTGGAACTTATAGTCACCGCGTCTGAGCCTGGTTTTGGGGATTGGTGAGACGTCTTGCCACTTTCCCTTTTCCATTGGGTGGGCTCGGTGTTTATCCTGCAGGGGATGTTTTATATTATGCTTTTCTGGCTTCCCGTTTGCAGTCTGCAGATTTGCAGGCTACGCCTCTATGGCCTTCTGATATTGTAGATGCTGGTCCTACTTTTGACGATGCCATGCGGGTGTTTTCAGAGGCAAAAGGTTCTGATTTTTTACGTGATCCTAGTGAAATCGCTGCCCCTAAATTTATGAAGAAATTCGCAGATTTATATTTCGCGACGGTTGCTGCTTTTTCAGAATCTGTTTTCTCTTTGACACCGCGTCAGCTTGCATTGTGGAAGTCTCAGCAGGGTACCCACTCCTCTGATTGGTTGCGTGCGGTTCCTATCGCTGGGTTGGGTCAGACTATAAACAGTAGGACTTACCGTAGTGTGCTGGGGTATCGACTGGATGTCCCGTTATTCACGGTATCTCAGCCTTGTCCTACTTGCTCTCGAGTTTTTACTGATGATGTGTATGGGGACCACGCTGTTTCTTGTACTGGCACTATGGGGGTTAAGCATCGGCATAACCTCGTTCGTGACACCTTATTCGACATCTGCTTCCACGGGCAAGGAGGTTGATATCGGTTTGGTTGACGGGTATGGCGGATTTCTTCGTCCTGCGGATTTGCTTCTTTACTCCTGGGATAGAGGGCGTGATGTGCGTGTTGATTTGACAGGGTCTTCCCCCTTGACTCAGACTGGGATGTCTGATTTTGTGCCGGGACGGGTTGTCGCTCATGCTGCTCAGCGCAAATGTGCTAAGTATGGAGACTTATGCGCTGCTGCTGGCTATGGTTTCCTACCCTTCTCTTTCTCTTCGCATGGAGAGCTGGGGCTCGGATGCTATTGACTTGCTCAAGCGGATCCAGAAATTCTCGGTATCTCAGGATGTTGGGGCTCAGGTGGCCGCTTATATCTTTACTAGACTTTGTTTTTCTATAGCTAAGGGGGTGGGGGCCCAGATTGTCTCTCGGCTCCCCCACCTACTTCTTGTAAACTTTACATTTTATTTTAATGAAAGCTGTGCGCATCTTATTATAAAAATAAAATTAATAATAATAATAATAACATTATCTTTCTCTCTCTTCTTTCTCTGACTACAAATCTCTGAAATCAATCGATTGTGTGGTTTCACACGATCTCCGGTGACTGGCCCGATGGGGAGAGGACGAGGGCGTCCGGGAAGGCCGCCTAATGCGGCAAAGCATTCTAGATTGAGGAATAACACTGAGGATGACACTGAAGAGGACAATTTGACGGACTTGGAGGAGCATCAATCCCCTCCTAGGGCTTCGTTGACTGATTATATGAATGTTTCTACATCCAGTAAGATAACATTGCCGGAGGTTCTGGTGCCTATTGGTCCCATAGCACCGCCAAAGGCATTGGATGGCATACCCACAAAGGAACCTAAAACATTTACGAGTATCTTGAAATCATCAGGGAAAGGTATGAGCCTCTCTTATGTTAAGCCAAATACTGAAGATATTTGATAGAGGAAGGGGACATTACTGATGATCTTGAGTATTGGAAGTTTACTTTAGTAGGGTCGGTGATGGGGAGACCTACTACTTTAGCCGAATCCTTAATCTCTAAGTCTTGGAATCATATAACGAGCCTGGAAGTGCTATACTATGCTAGGGGATGTTACTATTTTCGATTCTCCTGTAAGGAGGATATGGAAAAAGTCAAGGAGGAATCTTGGAACATGAATGGCTATCCTTGATATTAAAAGAATGGTCTCCTTTAATTGTTGAGGAATTGGAGCATATCTCCACTGTGCCAGTATGGGTTAAATTCCCTAATCTTGATCCTGCTTTCTGGTCTCAAAAGGCGTTAAGTAAGGTGGCTAGTTATGTGGGACAACCAGTTAGAGCTGATAAACATACTTCATAGAAGAGCAGAATATCTTTTGCTAGAGTTTTGATAAATGTGGATCTTTCTGCAGAGCTGCCTACAGTAATGACTCTTTCTACCCCATATAGAGGAAAGATATTTTAGCGAATTGAATATGAATGGCTTCCTTATTACTATCACTCGTGTAAAAATATTAGGCATACAAAGGAGAAATGTCGCAAAACACAACAAGTTAAGAAGGTTTATAAGCCTAAGGAGGAGGTGGCTGCTGCCATTCCTGCACCTGTGGTGGTTATTGACAGTCAAGTACTCTCAACACCACCTCATCACCATCTGGATGGAGAAGGATTTCAGTTGGTCCAATCGAAAAGGAGGTCCACTATGTATAAAAATGACTTGGCCACAACAAGCCTTGAGCATAATTTAGTGAGGAAACCACAAATAACTTCTCCTTGTTTTCAAAGGAACCTGGTCCTGTAGATATTCAAATGGAGGATAGTAGTATTCCTAGGATAGCCTTGATCCAGGAGATGGATCAGGTGTTTTCTTTTAATGATCATATCTTCTTGGAACATTAGGGGGCTGAATGATCCCCTAAAGCAACAAGAGGTCTATGACTTCTTGGTGGCTAATAAGATTGACCGTGGGGCAGTGTTGGAAACTCATGTTAAGGCTCCTTGGGTTAATAAAATCTAGTGTAATAAATATAGAAATTACTCTTTTGCTGAGAACTATGAGGCTCATTATAATGGGCGCATTTGGATACTTTGGAATACTAGAGTGGCTCACTTCCAAGTTCTGAAGAAACATGCTCAGTTTATCCATTGTAGTCTGCTCCATTATGAGACTCAAAGGACTATCATGATAACTTTTGTGTATGCTTTTAATTCTGCTGTGGCTAGAAGGGACTTGTGGACAAAGTTGGAAGAACTCTCTTCCTCTATCGTTCATCCATGGGTTTGTGTTGGTGACTATAATACTATCCTAAATAGTGAGGAGCATCTGGGTTTTGTTAAGCCCTATACTACTGAGATTCATGAGTTTGTGAGTTGTGCTGCAGCTTCTGGCCTTCATGATCACCCTGCTACAGGCTGTTCTTTTACTTGGACTAACAAGAGGGATACACAACCTAAATGGGCCAAGCTTGATAGAGCCCTTGTGAATCAACCTTGGCTTGATTTGATTTCTGCTACTGTCACAATTCTCCCTGCAGGAGTTTCTGATCACTCCCCTTTGGTTATTTATACTAATCATATTGTGGCTCCTTCTAAGCCTTTTAGGTATCTTAACTGTTGGGCTCTTTCCTCTGATTTTTCTCCCACTGTGCAACTTGGCTGGCAAAAGCCTGTTTATGGTAACGATATATCTAGGTTGTTCCAAAAGCTTAAGAATTTGTAGGGGATCCTTAAACCCTTTCATATTAGTGTCTTCAGGGATCTGAAATCTCGAGTCAAGCTTGCTAAGGAAGCTTTGAATGATTGTCAAATACAAATTCAAAATTCTTTGGGAGATAGGCTAAGGAGCATCAGCTCCTCTGTAGGTATACTACTCTCAAAAAGGCTGAAATGAGTGTGCTGATGAAAAGAGATAAAGTGGAGCACCTCAATCTCAATGATAGCATCATTGCTTATTTTTACTCCAGGATTAAGGATAGGCAGACTCGAAATAACATTGAAATGATTTAAGATGCTACTAGGAGGATCTCTGTCCAGCAGCTGCCTGAAAGCTTGTTTAGTGAGGGAAAGGTGCCTAGCCTCTCTCTTGCTAGTCTTGTGGCACCTATTACTGAGACTGAAATACTTGATGCTCTTCAGTCTATTGACAGAAATAAAAGTACTGGTGTTGATGGATATTCCTCAGGGTTTTTTCTTGACAGCTGGACAATAATTAGGGGAGATTATACAGCTGCTATCTATGATTTTTTTTCTAGGAAAACAATGACAAAGTTCTCCAACTCCACTATCATTACTCTGGTTCCTAAGAAAGATATTCCTACTTCAGTGGGAGACTATAGACCTATTGCCTGTTGCAATACTTTCTATAAGAATCTGAGCAAAATCCTAGTGAATCGAATGAAGGGTGTGTTAGGGGATATTGTTGGGCCTGAGCAGGCTGCTTTTGTACCTGGAAGGAATATATTTGATAATACATTGCTGGCCTATGAGCTGACTAATAAATACGGCAGAAAATACTTGACTCCTAGATGCCTCCTCAACGTTGATATTCGCAAAGCCTTTAACTCTGTTAGCTGGAACATTCTGCAAGCTAGTCTGAGGTTATTTGGATTGCCTCCTCTTTTTATTCATTGGGTGAGGGCTTGTGTCACCTCCCCCTATTACTCTTTGAATATTAATGGTAGGATTGAGGGATTCTTCCCTGGTAAGCGTGGGCTCACGCAAGGGGATCCTCTATCTCCTTATCTCTTTGTTATTTTTATGAAAGTCGTATCTCGAATGCTCAGATCTCATCCTAACTCAGCTGGGTTCTCCCTCCATCCTAAATGTGCTAGGCTTAAACTAACACATTTAGTTTTTGCTGATGACTTGCTTGTGTTTACAAGAGGAGATCTTCCTTCTGTTATGGCTATAGCTAGATGTCTTGATACTTTTGCTGGCTATTATGGATTGCAGGCTAACCCCTTTAAAGACTAATATCTATTTTGGGGGGGTTCATACCTCTGTGAAGGCTCTGATTCTGTCTTCCTCTGGTTTCTCTGAAGGCAGCTTGCCCTTTTGCTACTTAGGTATGCCTCTTTTCTCTGCTACTTTAACTGGGATGCATTATCAGCCTCTAATAGACAAAATCAGAAGCAAAGTTATGCACTGGGCTAACAACACTCTCATCTATGGTGGTAAGGTGCAGCTAGTTAATTCTGTTCTTTTTGGAATTTATAATTTCTGGGGTATGATTGTTCTACTACCTAAAGGAGTAATCAAGAAAATCTCAAAGCTTTGCTAGGACTTCTTATGAGGGATTGATGAAGGACACATGTGTATGGTTTATAAGAGTTGGAGCAGTATTTGTCTGCCTAGAAGTGAAGGAGGCTTTGGAATAAAAAAGATCCTAAGCTGGAATAAAGCTCAGCTTCATAAATGGATTTGGAAACTCCAGGCCAGACCTGATAGCATATGGGTACAATGGATCAAAGCTTACATTCATGCTGATGATGCTTTGGTTCCTCCAATAGGCAGAAATGAATCCTGGTGCTGGTATACTATTGTTAGAGTTTGGAAGGACTCTGCCACTGATCGTGCTCTTAGGATGCTTCTGCAGCAGCAAGACTTTCAAGCTGGTCATGTTTATGAGGTGCTGAGACCCAAGAGAGACATGAGGTATTGGTACAACACCATCAATGACCATTATATCTAGCCTAAGCATTCTATTATTGGTACTTTGGCTGTTGAAAACAAGCTACCCACAGTTGATAACATAGTCAGACGAGGTATGTTGTGGGTAAATAGGTGTGCACTATGTGAGCAAGCTGCTGAAACGAGTGCCCATCTATTCTTTGAATGCTCGTATTCTTCTCAGGTTTGGATTGGTCTTTGGGATACACTTTAGGTTCATCAGATGCCAATTCAGCTCATTGATATTCTGTGGTGGTTCAAGATATGCAACAAAGGCAGGGCTAAAGTAAAACGACTAAGACGATGTGTACTTTTGTGTGCTATCAATACTATTTGGAAGGAGAGAAATGCTAGAGTTTTTAGAGGGATTCTTACACCTCCTAGTCATTAGTTAGATGGATTCAGTATCGAGTCAGCATGCGGGTTATGCATCTCTTGTACTAGTTCGAGTCTAGTTTCTAGCTTGAGGGGTCTACTCCGGACTCCTTTGTAGATTGTTTTTTAGGGCCTTGTATTATCACTCTTATTTCTAATATATGGACCTATGATCTTTCTGCAAAAAAAAAAATAAAAAAATAAAATAATAATAATAATAATACTAATAATAATAATACAAACTCATTTACGTGAATCACTAAGATTACAAATCACGGAGAGGAGAGGGAGAGGGAGGGAGAAAGCGTTTTGCGATTAGGGCACTCTTGGCCGTTGGCTGCAGCCGCCTGCCACTCTTCTGGCCGCCGTCTCCAACCAAGCCATCCCAACTGCACGTCGCCGGCTGTGGTGAGGCTGTGTTGGTGGTTTCGATTACGTTTATGTGCTGTGTTGGTGGTTTCTTTTCGGTTTGTGCTGGGATTTGCTTTGCGCAGGCTGTTAATTTCTGCCATCGTCCGTGCAGTGCGTAGTTAACCTCCGCATCAGGCCGCATGTCGCCGGCGTTGTTGTGTCGTCTCGCCGTGGCTGTTCCTAGTCTTGAGAATTTCTTATCGCATCGGCATTGGTTGTTGTGTTGGCGTTGGTTGCCTCTTGCCGGGGTTACTGGTTGTGGCCGGTGTTGGTCGTTGTTGTGGTGGCTGGTTGTGGGCTGTGCTGTGGCCGCTGTGATGGTGGCAGGGTCTTTCTTGCCTTGCACGTGACCAGTGACCATGCACGTGTGTCATTAGGGTTTCTCATTTTTATTAGGTATTTTATTTTTTTTTTTCTTTATCATGCCTACTTTGGTTAGTTTTCATTGTCCTTTTTCGTCTATTCATGAGTGTCCGGATGGTCATGGTAAGGGCCTTACTAAGGCCGCCTGGCAAAACCTTTTTCAGGATCGATATTGTAATGTTGGTGCTATAGGGCTTACGTGTCAAACTCTTACCGATAGTCTGGCTGTTTTCTCTAATACCGAGATTACTTTGAAGCGGATGGGGAGTGCCTTAAAACCCATACCTTTCGCTCTAGGTGTCGACATAGCCGGGGTGATATTCTTGCGCCACCGGATTGTGGTGATGGTATCGTTAGCTTTACTATTCTTGGTATCCCAAGACCTCCTGCTCCGTCTCCCTCGGTTCTTTCATCTGATGATGGGGTTGGGTTTGTTCAGTGGTTTATATCTTCGCTTGATCGTTTATTTTCTTTGGGCCTTCGCACCGTGAAATCTATTCCTCCTAATTGTCGTCTTGGGTTTGCTCGGGTTTTGAAGGGGGTTTTGGATGATGTGGTTGACTCTCCAGGTGACCTCTCTTGCTGGGTTTGTATGCTTGTGTTGCCTCTTTGTCTGCTTAAGACCTTCGCTCCTAGGAGTAATCTTGAGTGTAGAACTGTTGTTAGGCGACAGCGTCAGGAGGAGAGTATTACCAGGGCTATTCTCGCTTATGGGGTGCCTGGAGGGGGTTTGCAGCTTTTGTAGAAGTGTTTGCCAGAGGATCCTCCTTCGTTCCATGTGGAGAAGGATTTGGATATGATTGAGCTTAACCTCCGCCAATGTCGGCGGAAGATTTGTGATGGTCACTATGATGTTGTTAGGGTGCTTTCTTCCTCTAGCGTCGCCCCCTACTCTGATGCCACTCTTGGGGATTTGCGAGAGAAACACCATGTCGCCCCGCCCTATCTCCTTTTTTGCCTCCTTTTCCAGTGGATCATCATTCCCTTTTTGCCTTTTTAGCAGTGGTTTTGGATATGATTCGTGGTTTCTCACGCGACACTTATTACGGGAGGGATGTGCTTCGTACCCAACACTTTATGGACTGTTTGAGTGGTGCTGTTATGGCTGTCTCTGATGATTTGATCGCTTCTGTAACTAGGGTGGTAAATTTTTTGGAGGACCGGTGCCCTGTAGTCCTTGGTGAGTACATTGTCAGTGCTCCGCTCACGCCACTTATTAAACCGGGCGGGGGTGTTCGCCCAATCGTTGTTGGCACTGTCTGGAGACGGCTTGTCTCTAAGATTGGTGCTTCTTTGGTTGGTCCTTCGTTGTCTGCTTATTTTGCTGGCCTTCAGTTTGGGGTCGGGGTGTCCGGTGGAGGAGAGGCTACCTTGCATGCCTTGAATCGGCTCATTGAGGCCCGTGGTGGTGATGTGGGACTGTCTATGTTGCTAGTTAATTTTTAGAATTCTTTCAACCTTGTTGATCGTGTGACTATACTACAGGAAGTCCGTCGTCGTTGTCCGGTTCTTTCCCGTTGGGTGGAGTTTTGTTACTCTAACCCTGCCCGTCGTTATTATGGGGAGCATTGCTTATGGTCTGTCAGGGGGTTCAGTAGGGACTCCTTTGATCTTACTATGCAGGCCTGGTATTTGGATGACGGCACCATTATTGGGGACACTTTAGAGGTGGGGCCTGTTTTGGATTTGATTATGGTAGATGGGCCTCGTTTTGGTCTCCATTTTAATGTGGCTTTGACTGAGGTCTTTTGGCCTCTTGAGGATCCTCGGAGTCGGCTTCCTGGTGTTTCCCCCCAACTATTGCCCGGCCTTTGCGTGGTGTCTCTGTTTTGGGTGGACCTGTCAGTACTTGTCCTATTTTTGGCAGTGAGCTTGTGGCGAGGAGAGTTACTAAGACCATTGAGCTTATGAACTTAGTCGCGAGGATTGAGGATCCGCAATGCGATTTGCTTCTGCTTCGTGCTTGTACTGGTATTTCTAAGCTCTATTTTTCTCTTTGTACTTGCTCCCCGGGAGTCTTAAGGTATGTCCATCTTTGCTTTGATGCAGCACTTCGTTCTAGCTTGGAACTTATAGTCACCGCGTCTGAGCCTGGTTTTGGGGATTGGTGAGACGTCTTGCCACTTTCCGTTTTCAGTTGGGTGGGCTCGGTGTTTATCCTGCAGGGGATGTTTTACATTATGCTTTTCTGGCTTCCTGTTTGCAGTCTGCAGATTTGCAGGCTACGCTCCTGCGACCTTCTGGTATTGTAGATGCTAGTCCTACTTTTGACGGTACCTTGCGGGTCTTTTCGGAGGCTACAGGTTCTGATTTTTTACGTGATCCTAGTGAAATCGCTGCCCCTAAACTTATGAAGAAATTGGCATATATATATTTTGCGACGGTTATTGGTTCTTCAGACTCTGTTTTCTCTTTGACACCGCGTCAGCTTGCGTTATAGAATTCTCAGCAGGGTGCCTTCTCCTCTGATTGGTTGTGTGCGGTTCCTATCTCTAGGTTGGGTCAGACTATGAACATGAGGAATTACCGTAGTGTGATGGGGTATCGACTGGGTGTCCCGTTATTCACGGTATCTAGGCCTTGTTCTGCTTGCTCTCGTGTTTTTTCTGATGATGTGTATGGGGACCACGCTGTTTCTTGTACTGGCACTGTGGGGGTTAAGCAACGACATAACCTCGTTCGTGACACCTTATTCGACATCTGCTATAAGTCTGGTATTTCTACGGGCAAGGAGGTTGATATCGGTTTGGTTGACGAGCATGGCGGATCTCTTCGTCCTGCGGATTTGCTACTTTATTCCTGGGACAGAGGGCGTGATGTGTGTGTTGATTTGACAGGGTCTTCCCTCTTGACTCAGACTGGGATGTCCGATTTTGTATCGGGTCGGGTTGTCGTTGATGCTGCTCAGCGCAAATGTGCTAAGTATGGAGATTTATGCGCGGCTGCTGGCTATGGTTTACTACCCTTCTCTTTCTCTTCGCTTGGAGAGATGGGCTAGGATGTTGTTGACTTACTCAAGCGGATCCAGAAATTCTCGGTATCGAAGGATGCTGGGGCTCGAGTAGCCGCTTATATTTTTATTAGTCTTAGCTTTGTTGTAGCTAAAGGGGTGGGGGCCCAGATTGTCTCTCGGCTCCCCACCAACTTCATGTAAACTTTTCATTTTAATTTAATGAAAGTTGCGCGCATATTATGGATAAAAAAAAAATAATAATAATAATAATAATAATATTGATAATAGTTGATATTAATAGAATATTCCTCCTTCTCATTATAAGTTCCGTAGTGTGAATTACAAAGTTTTTGAGACGAAACTTTGACTCGACTTTTCTTCTTTTATATTCACTTATTTTTTCATTTAAAAAAATATGTTTCTAATTATTTTTTTATGATGAATGTAAATTTTTTTGTTATAACGTCTTAGTTTTAATATTTCAACATTTATTTATGATCAAAGTTCTTAAAATTGACCCTAAAAGTCAAACGAATGATAATTATGAGATGGAGGGACTATTAATTAAATAATAATAATAATAAGTTGTAAACTTGTTGTTTATCTTAATATAAGTTGTGGTTTATAATTAAAAAAAATTAAAATTAATAATATTAATATTAATATTAATAAAAAAAATTAAGTTTATTATGAGTAGATCTAAAGTGAGCTGAATTTAGGGCTGCTGAACTGAACTGAATGAAGCTAAGCTTAACTGAATTGAATAGAGCTGAAGTGAACTGGACTGAACTGAATGAAGCTGAACTAAACTGAATGAAACTGAACTTAACTGAATAGAGCTGAACAGAAGTGAAATGAGCTGAAATTAAGTCAGGAAGAACAGGGTCATAAGTTGTTTAAATTCCATAAGTAGAGGTCGTTGTTTACAACTACAAAGGGCAGGGGTAGGTGTTTTATTAACGAACTTTCCAGCACGTATCTTCATATGGAACCCAAACCCTTTTCAAAATGGCTTCCGAGTTTTCCTTAAAACTTGGTGGCGACTCTAAACGATTTTTGAAACCCGGGGACACGAATTATATTCCAATATCCACACTCTGAGTTAGGCACAATGAGAATTTATTCGGCGATCGTCCTCCCGTGCTCCATAGATTTTGGCTTGACATCGTCTCCCACCAAGCGCATGCCTAGTCATCGGCCCAGACCAAATCAGCCCATGTTCCTCCACCTTCTACTCATGACCCCATTAAATCATATCTCCATATTTGAAGATTCTTATCAAAGGGAGATTAACAAACTTGATTGTTGATTCTCTCGCTCGCTTCTCGCTCCATGACCAGTCTTCAAATTATGAAAACTTCAACGTGTATGTAGAGTCCATCGAACATTGTGAGTCTCTTCGTAAAATAGATTGTGCTATTTTAGCCTTATTCCCTTACCCGTCCCCTACTAGACTCTTTGAATTTGTTCTAGAATTAATCTATTATCCCATTTTGCCAAAAAGAAGAAAAGAATAATTGATTTGAGATCAGATCAGAAGAAAGAAAAAGATCAAATGATGAAAGAGAGTGTTGTGACGATGGGTGAAAAATGCATTACATTGGATGATCTTAAAGGTAAGTCTTGATAAAGGTGAAAAAACATAGAATAGGTTTTATAATGTGGGTTATAGTTAAAATAGACATTAATATTTAAATGTTGGACCATGTTGAAATAAACCTATTGATAAACATGGTCTCATTCCCACTAAATTTTTATCATAACTAATCATAGGTACGAGTACAACTTGGATAATGTCGATAAAAAGAAACCAAACCATTACATCCATATATGTAGAAAATGAAAATTGTATGCCGATTTTGGCGGACTGTGCTCCACCCTGGTGAACTCACTCGGTTCCGACATGCCCAGAGGCCAGAGGCGAATCCGTTCACATATCATCTCATATAGGAATACTATGCTGGGCTAGTCCTCACCACAACAAGCGGGGGGACTAAGATGTGCCTCCGGTCGTAGTCTTGAGAGTGCCCTCGGGCTTTTTTGGTATGCCGCTCCGTGAGCAAGGAGCGAGAAAAAAAGTGGTTTGTGGTGATGTTAGATATTGCTAACCGTTTTTTTCCACTAAAAATAAACTATGGACTAGTTTTATTCACAAATTTTATTTTATGGCGGCATTATCTGTCTAAAACTTAAAACGGGTCAAGTATCATATTACTTGTTTGTATAAGATAAAAAGCAAAATACATAAAAAAAAAAGCATTTTATATATCTTATATAAATAATTGGTACTCCTTCCGTCCCACTAATTAGTTATCAAATGAATTGGGCACAAAGACCAAGGAAGTGTGAGAGAAAGCATTTTAATATTAATAATAGACCACAAATCCTCCACTTGCACATGGACATTTGCAATATAAAGTTTACTATTTATCGAAATGATAACTATCGACTAATACACCTATAAATGAAAAATAATAACTATTAACCGGGACAAAGAAAGTATGATAACTGACATCTTTTAAAGTTAAGACGGATAATGCCGTCTTAAAGGAAAGGCGGTTGGTCTTGTTTCAGACGGACCATTTTGGTCTGAAGCAATATGACGAGATTTTGTACACACTTTACAGTTAGATGTAACCACCATTGAAAACAGATTGATAAAAGTTGTGGTTACATTTTATCAAAAAGTGGCAATATAATCCTTTCTTATTTTTCAGATGGAAATAGAACGTCTGAAATAAGAATTTGCGAAAGAATAATTACTTGGTTTTACCTTATTCTAAACATGAAATTGCACAAGGAAGAGAAGTATAGCAAAGGTCATAAGACCCACTTGTTGAGTCATGACATAGTTTATACTTATAAAATTGAAGGTGCATGTAGAGTTGTCACCATAAATTATATTAGCTGTTTTCATTGAAAAAGGTTTATATCCGTCTTTAATTAAATACAGTTAAATCCCCTCATAATGAGGTAAATGAGAGGGTAAATGGGAAAGTAAATAGATTTTCACTTGCTCTTCCATTTACATCCCTGTAAAAAGAAATTCGACCGGTCTTTATTAAATGAGAATTTGTAAAATTATTTAGTCACTATTCTATACATGAAATTGCAGAAGCCGAAGTTATCTGATCGAACAACCAAATGTAATGAGAATCGGATCCAAGAATAGTTTCAGGCAACTTGGTATTGTATATATGTATATAATAAATTATAAATGTACATGCCATCGTTATCTACAATTGCACTACAATGTTCGCACATGTAAAGTCTAATACAATGTCTACAGCTTCAGAAGTACACGTTGATAAGATCTACCATGTGATAAGCTGTCATATTTATCACATCTACACAATTAGTTTCTTATAATCTCGAAGTTGACCCTATTGTAAATCAAGTCCTAATTTCACATTCAGATCTCAAAACATAATGTGTGATAGCAGTCTGTAAATCACACATTCGAACGTCTCTGGTTCGTTATCATTTTTACAAGTGAAGATCATCTCAGTTACAATAAAGAAATGGGCCTTTTTTTTTTATGAACGGCTCAGATAAAATTACGTGACGTTTGATAACTGTTATTGTTTCATACAAGCAATGTTTTAATGGATAATGGAGAAAGAGATTATGTTAAAAACATGAATGTATTATAGAGAAAATTGAGAGAAAAAATCAAAAATAATCCAAATTGCATTTTTACCTAGTTAAAATCTCTATGACATTTCAAGTTACATTACATACGCTTATGGTTTTAAAGTTTTCATTGACATCCAGATATTATTCACTCATATTTAACCACTAAATCAATCTATATGAGTTATTAATACTGTTAGAGAGTCTAATCTTTAGTATAAGACGTCGAGGCGCTGGCTACGGTACGACTGTTGTCATTAGGGTTTTGGTAATACTTAGATTTCTTGTAAGGTATTCTAAATACCGATCATTCTATGATATCAATAACAGAAGAACGATTATCAATACAACTCATTATGCATTCCTCCCTTCATAAACTTATCAAATACTCTATATGTGTTGCCTTATTGTTATCCACAATGCATTTTCTTAACAATATATATTTTTGAGAAATATACAACTAACTAAATCAATATCAATATATATATATATATATATATATATATATATATATATATATATATATATATAGGATCACATGAGTCCACCCTAACTATTTGAGTCCATGAGTCCAAATCTCATCCGTTAGATCAATAGGGATCAATGGCTTAGATCAGCGCGTTATACCAGGGGTATTTCCGTCTTTTCCCATGTTCCTATATATACCTTCATATTCAGTCCCAAATCATAATTTTAGAATTAGTTTCCTCTATTACCTCTCTCTTCCGCGCTTCTTTCTTCTCTCCTGCGACTTCCATCTTCTTCCACGCTTCTTTCTTCTTTAATTGATTCTCTTCGTCGATCTTCAGCTTCAGACCTAATTTCCTTCGTCCTATTACTTTCTTCGTGTAATTCCTTCTTCTGATTCAAGATTTTACAATTTTGTTTCCTTCAATTCTTCTAGCAATTTCAATGTCAGGTATAATTTCCTTTCCTTTTGATTTATCAATTTTAATTTTATGCTTCTAATTTATATGTTCTTACTTATATTGTAATCTTCCTTTCTTTTGTACCTAATTTCATGTATTGTTGTTATGAATTTGAATTTCATGTTTTAACTCTGTTTTCTATTTTCATGCTTCTTATTGATGTATTATGTTGCTACGTAATTAACATCAATTTATTGTTATAGTCTATTCTATTGATTTTTACACCTTTCAATTTATTGCATGCGTTATTTTTGTTTTATTTTATTAATGTACATACTTGTCAGTGTTTTATTAAATTATTTGATTTAGTATCACATACTATTGTTAACAATATCACGTATTGAATTACTTTTAACAGTATCACATGTTACTCTTAACAGTATCACATGTTACTCTTAACAGTATCACATCTTACTCAAAAGAATCTCATATCCTGCACAACATTGTAACTTAAATTACTTTTCATGCTAGGTGATATTGCGTTAACCGATGCTGTTGATAACACCTCTAATTCTTCTGTTGAGTCTGTTTCTACTCCACAATGCCTACAAGATTCTGATGTGCATGCTGGGAATCACCTTTCTATGACGGTGACCCCTGGAGGGTCGGAGGAATGGGTGAGGAATGTTCCCCCTCAATGTACACCTACACTAGGTCAACTCTTTTGTTCAATTGAGGAATGTGTCCAGTTTTATGAGTCTTATGCAATAGCATGCGGATTTGAGCCAAGGTTGTCTTCAACTAAAAGGTTTCGTCGTAATGATGACATAAAGTCAAAACTTATTGTGTGTAACCGGGAAGGCTTCCGGGACTCTAAGCAGGCAGTTTTGCCGCCAACTGGTGAAGAACCGGAGAGAAAGGGCAAGGCATATGATCCGAAGAAGACTAAGATCACTAGGATCGGTTGTAAAGCCAGAGTTTACTTCAAATATACACTCATAACAATCGACAAGGTTGAAGTTCCATTCTTTTTAGTTGCTCAGTTTCATGCTTCCCATAATCACCTACTTTGTCCTCTTAAGTTTAAAGAATTTCAGAAAATGTCAAGGAAACTGACTCTACACCAAAAACAAACAATCATTGATAATTGCAAGATCAATATATGCCCAACTACTACTTTCAAGGCTTATAAGGAATATGTTAATGGGTATCAGAATATTGGTGCTTCTTTGACTGATTTTAAGAATTTTGGAAGGGAAATCAAGTGCTTTATAGGGCAGCAGGATGCGCAAATGTTTATAAATCAGTTTCAAGAACATTCAGAAACTAGGGAAGGCTTTTATTATGCCTATGATGTGGATGAGGATCAATGCTTGTTTCGTGTTTTTTGGGCTGATTCAGAAGCACGTCGTAATTACTCCCTATACGGTGAGGCGGTGACATTTGATCCAACCTATTCAACTAACAGGTACAATCTTATATTTTCCATTTTGACTGTTAATCAGTAGAAATTAAGGCAGATTAACTTCCATAGTTGTGATTTTTTCCAACATAGTTGTGATATTGTCATCAATCAGTAATAATATTTGTTTAGAATCCGTGATATTGTATACGGATAGGTGTGATATTGTCAGACATACTATGTGATACTTTATCATTAGCAAAAGTCACATGTTATATTCTGTTAGTTAACTCAACTATTTTTTATCTATCAGGTACAACATGATTTTTTCTCCTTTTACTGGCGTTGACCATCACAAGAAGTCAGTCACCTTTGGTGCTTCCCTAATGTCTAATGAGAATGAACTGAATTTTAAATGGATTTTTGAGAAATTCTTAGATGCTATGGGTGGCAAGGAACCCCATTGTTTCTTTACGGATCAATGCCCTGCTATGAAAATTGCAGTTCCTGCTGTTTTTAAAACAGCTGCCCATCGGTTTTGCATGTGGCACATCATGCACAAGTTACCTGAAAAGGTAGGCACAACTGTGTTTAAAGAGACAGACTTTGTAAGCAAATTGAATTCTGTTGTTTGGGATTCTGACCTAGAGCCTTGTGACTTCGAAGAGAGGTGGTCTGCTTTGATCAATGAGTTTGATATGGGAGAAAATGGATGGCCGAGGTATATGTTTTCTATTCGTAAAAAGTGGATTCCCGCTTATTATCGCGACATTCCTTTAGGTTGTCTTTTAAGAACAACCCAACGGTCTGAGAGCGAAAACAGTTTCTTCAAGCGGTTCGAGAACCCTCGCGGCACCCTTGTGGATTTTTTGATGCGCTTCCAGAGTGCTATGGATCAGCAACGGTATACGCAAAAGTGTCTTGATAGAGATAGTGACCACTCGCTACCTCAAACCAAAACCCTTCTTCACCTAGAGATTCACGCGTCCACTGTATACACACACTCACTGTTTTACGAATTCCAACAACAGTGTATCGATTCTTTGCATTCATGTAGTGCTGGAGATTGTTCAAGGGATGCCACTACAAGGGTTCTTGATGTTGAAGATTCCATATTGCGTAAGACCTACACAGTAGCATTTAATCCTACAACATTTGATGCACAATGTTCATGCACGATGTTTGAGAGAAAAGGCTACATATGCAAACACATTATATGGATCTTCTCAGGTAAAGGGGTGAAGAAGATACCTGATAAGTATCTTCTTAGTAGGTGGATAAAGAATACCAAAAAAATGCCTCTTTATGATGTTCATGGGCAGTTGATGGACGACTTTGATTCATCGGATGTGCTCAAGATGCATGTTTCAACTGTTTGGTCAGAGTTCTACTCCACCTTGACTCAGTTAAAATCTCAACCCGAACCTGCAATTAAAGTAATCGAGCTCACTGATCTGCTGAAGACATTTAGACATAGATTGCAGCCGGTTTCTGAAACAATGACGAAACAACAAGAGTTAGAGATGCTTCTCGGGTGTAAGTCTTCAACAGAGCTTCATATATTACCACCTGTGGAATCAAAAAACAAGGGAAGTGGGAAGAGGTTGACCTCTAAGAAACAACAGTGCATTGCAAAGGCACAAAAGCCGAAAAGGTTCTGCAATAATTGTAAACAAATGGCAAATCATGATAAACGTAACTGTCCGAATTCTTCTTCTGATGATCCAACTTCACGTCATTCTACCGATAATGCCTCTGAGGTTAGTTATTTTTGTCGCCCCATTCTCTTATGTTTCAATATATTATTTTAAATTACCTTTTTCTCTGATGCTCAATTAATTTCTATTTAAGTTCATGTTTTTTGTTCAACAATTAAGACACACCTGTTTTAACAATATCACAGTTCCACGTACATAATATCACCTGTCCTCTAATACAATATCACATAACTTAACAATAGTTGTAGTTGTACCAATTTCACATTTATAAATATGATACTAAGATGTTTTTTTCTTTCCTTTCCTTTTGCAGATTTCTCCCCTCTCGGATATTCTTTAATAGTACGGGGTGCATGATGATGACGTCCATAGTACAGCTTCACTTAAGCAAATAAGATTTTTGTTTTCATTATCTTCAATTAAGAAACTAAGCAAACACAATTTGTTCATTCTTAGAATATTGTTCCAAATCGTTTCCATCGTATACTCTTTATATTGTCACAGAAATACCACAATAGTTATATTTGTGTAACGTTTTTCCATTTTCTTCAAGTTGTTAATTAAAGAATTTATGTTTCTCCATCTTTCTTTAATATATTAACCTAATAGTTCATACTCTCATATATACAATATCACACTAATGATACCACAATATCACATGTTATATCAAACAATATCACACATGTTACAAGAAACAATGTTACTTTGTCAACAAGTTCACCATCACCCTTTTCTACAATATCAATATCAATATATTGTCAACATGTTCTAATACAATATCACACTTTAAACACAACAATATCACACTACATGCATAACAATATCACATTAAAATATGTCACTTCTGCTAATCACCAACATTTTACGATATCAATACATATCAGATACCATATCATTCAGAATCCCAAACAGTATCACAAAATAAGAGTGTCACTAATAGTTTCACTATTACATTACATAAAAGATCATTGTCAAGCCAATCTAACTAATGAGAATAATTTCTTCCACGACCTCTACTCTGACCTCTACCCCTACTGTGTGCAGGCCTCTTGTAGCGTTTAAAGACTCTTTTTGGTTGTCCATCTTCAATATCCCCTTGTATTGTGTGATATTGTCTAGGGGGGTTATGAAGTACAGGTATTTCAGTGTTAATCCTTGTTATCGCGATAGTATCCTCCTTCTCCTTTGTGAAACTATCTACTTTATCAACCTCCTCTTCAGCTGCACCCTTCTTTTCCTTTACAGTTCCAGTCTTTACTCTCTTTGGCTTCACTTCTTTCCAAATTTCGTCTTTAGTCAGACTGAATTTTTTAACCCTGTCAATCAAATTCGCCCTCTCCTCATTTATGTCAGCTAAAAGCAACGCTGCTACCATTTCTGCCTAGTAGTAGCGCCTATACACTTTTGACTTCAGGTCAGCCTCAAAAATATCCCCCTCATACCGAATCATGTGCATCATTAAGAAATTTCCAGATTCAATATATTTTTCCTCATAAGTTTGCCAATTGAATTTGATGTGCACAACTGGAAATGCAATTAAATCTACTGCTCTTTCACCCTTTCCTTCCAAGTAGTCACTCATATGACTAGCCTACAAAATTAAACGAAATCCTTACTGACAATTTCATAATCAAACAATTACTCAACATACTGTCAGTGACAATTTCATAACCAATATATTGTCAACATGTTCTAATACAATATCATACTTTAAACACAACAATATAACATTACATACATAACAATATCACATTAAAATATGTCACTTCTGCTAGTCACCAACATTTTACGAAATGATTACTGACAATTTCATAATCAAACAATTACTCAACATACTGTCAGTGACAATTTCATAACCAATTCAGAAGTATCAGTAAACCATACCTATAAATCTGCAGCCTTGTATATAATTGTTTCCTCCCATTGGTCATACTTTGTATTGTCCAGCACTTCAACCATCTCGCGAGTGAAATTTATACAAACACAGAAATAATGATCTTCCCATACCATCGGCACAAAAACAAGATCTGCCTTCCAGTTGCAGGGAACAGTGTTCTTTGATACAAATTCATCCCATGTGTCAAAAAGCTTTTGTATATTCTGATCCTTGTTTTCATCCCCTTTTCCTTCCTGTTCAATCAAATTGTGTATAACATCCTGTTGTATAAAAAAACGTAACAAGTTGTTTTTTTTAGATGAGTTATTCCTCCTTTCTGAAGTCTGAATATGCATACATAAAACTTAATACAATGTCTTACCATGTGCCCAATTCCAAAAAACATTAAACTTGTTTCACTTTTTTCTGTGTGCTCAATGTGGTTCAAAATAAGTGCCCAACATTCAATCACGGCAGTATTGACAGGCACAGTTGGACGCAAGGACAAAATATCCCCTCTGGTAAGTGATCGAGCATCGCCATAGACGGCAACAACCTCGCTGTTTCAAACATAAATAAATAACAAAATTCAAACATTAAGAAAACTAGGATGGAGCACACAACTAGAGTAAACTAGGATGGAGTAATAATGTCTTGTCATAACAATATCACACCTTTCTAAACACAGTATCACAAAACTAACCAATAAGTATCACAAAAAAAAATATACTATAATATGTTGTGTGCCTGTCAGAGATGTAGAAAAATCATACTCTAATGATAAATTGTGGTCATCCAATAGGCAGTAGTCTAGCACTTCTTTCCTCGTGCTCAACATTTTAGCAAAGAGTGCTTGGTTAGCCCTCATAAACTTGGAAACAAGAAGTACTTTATCATCTGCCATACCACAGTTGAACGTGCATCCAAGCCCATCTGACTTTCCTCGCCTACTGCTGCCCACGACACTGGCAGGACCATCTTCCACCATGTCTAGAAAATAGATTATGTTATTCAATATATAGTGTATTCATAATAAATTGATGTTATCATACAAGGTTGAGTTAAAAAGAGTAACCTTTGATTTTCGAATCTGGTGTCTGAACATTCTTTTTCCCAGCTCTTCCTTTCGTCTTTTTCTTATTGATTCTTTCTCTTTTTGACAGCAATTTAGGTAACAATTTAACTTTCATCTCATTATGTCTTGTTACCCTCTCCAGAACCTCACTCCTATTTCCATTAAAATCACTCAAGATGAGTGTCGTTGCTATCTCTCCCCTATATAAGTCTCTCTTCTCGACGTTGTATAATTCACAATCAAAAATATCACCAGTAAAAAACATCATTTGAAACATCATGAATACTCCACAGTCCAGGTTGTGCTCCCGAGTTTGCCAATCAAAGGGCACATTTATCATCATGAATTTCCTTACCTTTACAGCATTTTCAGTGCCTTTGCTGACAAGGTACTCGGCATATGTATTTGCCTGTTTGTGTTTTAAGTAAACAACTAGTCAATTTCATGAGTATCTAACGAGATGATAAATTGATTACTTTTATTTTAAAACTTGAACTTACAACAACATCAGTCATGATTGCAAATGTCGTTTCATCAAAATCATCATAACATCTGTTGTCCAGGTAGAACAATCTTTCCCTTACAAAATCAATACACACGCAGAAGAAGTGTTCTTCATAAAGTAAAGGTATGAACACCTACAATTTTATTTAAAAAAGAAAAGAAAATCAATATCACATTATACTATAAACAATATCATACTAAATACAATGCAATATCACAATTGAAAGTATTTTAAATTTCTTACCATTTCAGCATTCAAATTTAGTGGTTCATCATAAAACCCTGACCACATATCCCATGTACTAAAGACTTCTGCCTTATATTTCTTCAACTCACCATTATCCTCATCATCGTGGTCTATATCTATCATCTTCTCTACAACAATCTGTTTGTTTTTAAGCGCAAATTATCATTTTTACTTTATCAATTATATAACATGTAAACATATGAAGTTTATGTTGGACATACTGAGTGTGCAATGCCGAAGAAAATCCTTCGCGGTCTTGTACTGCCACTTCCTGCCATTTGCATTTTATTTAGCATTATGGCCCACGATTCGATCACAATTGCTTCTATCATTGTATTAGGCAACAAACTCTCAATGTCTTTCTTTGTTGTGTTATGGAAAACTCCGAAGTTGCAAACAATTTCTCTGGACCATTTTGGCAGATGATAAGATTAGTTTTTCAACAGTAATATAGGGCGCAATATTTAATGTATTCACATTTTTATAAAAAAAAGAGCTATAAGATAAACTTACGTCTTATCACACCAATAATCATTTAGGAAGCAATAATCCATCACCTCCTTCCTAAGCTGCATGATCGGTGCATATAAAAGCTCATTTTTCAACATAAATTCCGAGACTATTGGCAAGTCCTCGTTCGGCAAACCACAGTCCAAGGTACACCCCAAATGATAGGGTACCATACCTGCTGAAGCTGGTACTACATTTGAGTGCAATAAATACTTACTAATGCATCTCTGTGCAGAAATGTTACTATCATCCGGTTTACCATCATCGAAATCCCTATTCTGATTTCCCTCATCTGGAACATTGGATTCAATGTCATCCTTTTGATTGACAACATTTGTATCTTCAAACATGTGCTCAATATTAGAAGTAACTCTTAAAACTATATTTGTCACAAAATCATCAAAACATTCCTCCTCATCATTCCGCTTTTCAGCTTCTCTGCCATCATCACTGTTCAAGTTAGTCACATCAACTTTCTCATCATTTTCTTCATCAGCGCACTCCAAATTGTCGTCGCTCAAAAGATCTCTGTCGAAACATCCTCCATATTTTTTGTTCAATTCTTTGTACTGAATTTTTAACATATCAGTCCAAATATCAAACGTAGGCAACCCTCTTTTTGCTTTCTCCTTCTCATACGACCTAGCTACCAAACCATCAATAAAGGTGTGGTAGTCAGGATCTCTTAATGCAGGTTGTGTTTGGGACAAAGAAGGAGCTGGAGCAGGAGCTGGAGCTTGCTTCGCCGATGGATTTTCCTCATTGTTAACAACCACTTCTTCAGCAGCGCTGTCTTCTGTTGCTTCATCATGTACATATGTACTTGGCTCATCATTTCTTTTTGTTGGTTTCATTTTACCGAGCTTATTCATATTATTTACGTATCTTGAGAAGAAGAACTCATTATCCCTCTTCATACGTAAATATATTTCATGAGCTCCCTGCCATATCCAAAGATAAATATATTAAGCTTTATTGAGTATCACAACAATATCACATTAATATCAGAGCAATATTAGAACAGTATAATAGCTATATCATAAAGATAAAATATCACACTTTAAACACAACAATATCATACTACTTAAGAAACAATATCACAACAATCTTTAAGCAGTAGCATCCTATATAACAATAGAAATTATCTTACCAAGCTAGGAGACACATATTTTAAATTTGTTGTAACTGAAAAACCACAAGTAACGAGAGCTTACATCAATCGATCGAGCTTTAATCTGTTTATCGCTGTCAACCCCTTTTGGCAGCTTTACCATCAAGTACCCTTCTTTCGATTCACATTCTTCATCAACTTCTTCTTCAAGTACTTCATCAAGTCCCTTATCTGAATTTTGCGTACCTCTCACCGCCTCTAGTTTATCTGAAAAATATATGATATATTGGTACTTGTTCAAAACTTATTTAAACTTAAGTACATTAAAAATAAAGAATTTGTTTATTTTTCTGACCTTGTTGTTGTAGACTGATTGGGTAGTCAATCTTCGACAATGGCGCATTACCCAACGATCCTGTCTTCTTTTCATCCTGCACCCTTTTTGACAACTTCTCATCATCCCAGTGGCTTATAAGAGGTAACGTGTGTCCCATAACATCTCCTTTGAAATTAAAGCGATGGAAATACGCCAGCATTACAACCAATATACAACCGCTGACAATTGACTTTCCACCCTGTTTAAATACCTTTACACTATTAACCATCTCTCTGAAAATATAATCACACCAGTCATAAGCCCGGATGTTCTCAACATTAGCGACAACTCTTACCAACTTCAAGTCTATTGTTTTATTAGAAGTTGGTGCCAGGAAAACTGACACGCTAAACAAAACAAACAGTTTCTTGAATTCATCTTCAGAATCGTTACTCCCACGCAGTGTTTCAAAGACACGTTTCACCGTAATTGGATCTGAACTATTTTGCACGTTAAACCGCAACCTCCATTTCTTTTTCAGTCTGATGTCCGTCACAGAAACGGTGTTACCCGTTTGCGCAAGCACGACCTGATTTCCTCCTCGAGGCAGCAAAAAGATATCATGCACATCATCTTTTGTAATTATAAACTCCGTCTTCTTCAGCTTAAACATATTGCATGTGTAGTCAAATGCCTTTAAAATCCAAGGCAGGATGCCATGTGGTAACTTTGTCACCTTTAACTGCAGCAAACCACCAAATCCAATCTCCCTAACAGCTTCTTTTTGTTCTTTATTGAGGCCATTAATCAACTCCACCAACTGCCCTAGTCGACATTTCGTCTGAAGTTTATTTGTTGCCATTTTGTCATCTACTACTGGTTTTATTGTCGCCAATTTCTTATTCTCATCACCATTACTTTTCTTTTTATTAGAACTCTTCAACTTCTTCGGTGATGTTTCTTCAGTGTCAACATTTTCTTCTAGCGGCCTCTTTTTCGTCTTTGGTTTGTTTTGTTTACTGATAAGTTTCTTCTGCATTACGACTAATGTTTCTTCAGCCGCATCCCCTTTTTTTAGAGGCATCTTTGGATTTTTAATTGTCAACTTCAGGTTACTTAATAACTGCATTAATATCACCAAATATCAAAGATTAAATTACAATATACAAATAACTATTTTACAATTTCATATTCACAGTATTACAATATCAAAACATGTAAACAACAATATCACACATAACGAATGACAATATCATAACTCTATAGTAACAATATCACGGTATCAAAATATAAAAATATCAAATGAATCCATGCTTACATTTAACTACAATATATTTTGGAAAACAAGAACATGAATGTAACACTATTGCAGTAGTACAATATCAAATTCAATACAACATCAAACGAACAACAATATCAAACTATTTTTGACTCTTAAACATGAATATCACTTTCAACAACAATATTACAGCCAAGATGAAGATCTACATTACTAACTCTCAATTTAAAAACTACATTCTCAAACTATATCAATTTCGTACTAGTAAACCTTAATTTCCAAAATTACACAATTAAAAAACCTAATTCCTGCAACTAAAACTTTGTAACACCCGGAAAAGTACCCTATTTTTCTAATAGAAATATTTTACGAAATCGTGTCAGCGATTTTAAGTTTTAATTTATAATTTTAAGTTCCGAGTCGAATTTTGAAATTCCGAGTTCGTATTTGGAATTTCTGCGAGATTTCATGAAAATGTCGTCTTAAGGCGAGTTTGACTTTTTGGTTGACTTTTCCTTACTTATACTCTATTTCCCTTAACCTAATTCATTACTCAAAATCAAACCAAACTACTTCCTCTTTAAGAAATCTCAAGCTAGCCTCCCTCTTCATTTTTCGATCTTTGATTCACCGTATCTCCTTCGTTCTTTGACGGAATTCACGTAAGTTCGTCTTATTCTTCCCCTCTTAGCTTCCTCTATCCGTATTGGTAATAAAATTACCGTCTTTCTCGCTTTTTAAATTATCCGTCTTTCTCAAGATGAATTTTATTCATCTTTTTATTACCTATTTGTAGGTGGAGACTATTAGGAAGGTTTAGTAATCGATTAAAGACGCGTAAAGGTAACGGTGAAGGGTTACTCGGTATCATTTACGTGTTTTGCATGCTTTATATGTTAGAAATCGTATTTGGAATATGATTAGAAGCTTAGGAATCATGTTATGATTTATGATTGTTGTTATTGGATGATTGTTGATGATGAATATTGATTATTGGTAATTATTAGAAGTGAATTAGGAGAATTGAAAATGATAGGAATGGTGTTGGTTGTTCTCGGGTAGAATGGGGTTCTTGGCCGAAGGACCGGCAGCCGGTCTAGTGCCCGGCTGGGAATTTCCTGCACCGACCCTTTTTCGTAGAATGATCATAACTTCTTTGTTACTTGCTTGTTTTGAGCTTGTGACCACTCGTTGGAACCGTAAGAGGATAAGCTATCACCTCGACTTGGAATTTCTGCATTCCCATATCTAGAACTCTAGTTATGACCATTTGAAGTTGACCCTTGTTTTGATAGTTTCCAAACTTGTGATGTTTGTGTTGTTAGTGTTGTGCTCTGAGCCGGGGTACCGGCCGCCTCCCTCTTGACCGGCCTAGAACACATCTGTAGTGATGTTAGGATTTTGGTGTTGTATTCTGTGCCGGCCCACCGGCCGCCGGTCTACTGACCGGCCTAGACTACATTTCTCTGTTTTTGTGAGTTTTGGATTTTTTGCCCTGTGTTCTGAGCCGGCCCACCGGCCGCCGGTCTGTTGCCCGGCCTGGAACACGGCTGTATGCATTTCCTTTATTTTCTAAAACTCGTGATTTATAATAGTTCGCATGATCCGTTTATCGTATAATTTTACGTAATGTCTTATAATATTCATGTTTTGGATATATGATATCTCTTTCGCATGTATCACATGTTTTGTGACGGTTTTTGCTATGTTCCCACTTTGAGTCGGTCTTTACAAATGTTACGGTTTGAGCACTATTGTGTCTTGTGCTTTGTATTCTCATTCCCTTGGCTACCTTCCCGTTCGTAAGGCTGGAATGTCGGAACGGAGAGGTATCCTACTGCTTAATTGCATGTGTAGTGGGCATATGACGACGTTGTTGGGAGTTGAACGCTATGCGTTGTTCGACCCGGCCGTCAAATGTTGTATAATTGCGAGGTGGTGTTATTTGCATGTAGCGTACCGCTTGTTATGAGGCTTGAGCTGTGTTTCCGCCTCTTTCGTGAATTGATCTACCGAATTTGGGGTACTCGGCATATATATTGTAAGCCCGAGTCTTGGATGCGAAACGTCATCGCATGTCTAATCGGAAGGGGAAAACGTTCTATTCCGAAGACCTGGCCAGGTTTAGACTGTTCGTATTATTATCGTCGTGCTACCAGGAGGAAATGTGTCGACATAGGCGAAATGGAAGCATCGCGTATGAGTTCAGGGAAATGTGATCCCGTGGATGCCTATTAATCATACTTGCCATGTACACGATGCTAGTGCGTTTCATTTACCGTGAGATTGTCGTCTTGTGTCGTTCTTGAATGCGTGATTTCATGATATAGTTCATGGTCATTGCATGATTGGACACCGTCATTGTCTTGGTTCGTGAATGGCTGACAATATGTTGTATTTACTATGATCATCGCATGACTTGACTGGTTTGTCTGTCGAGTCTCAATCTTATCAATCTTATACCGCTAACGGTGAGATGCAAGCCCTAGTGAGCGTATTCGGTTGCCTAAGAGTGTCTTCCCCGAGTCTTTGAATAACATGATGGTTTCGGATTTGATTTCTACATGATCTTATCATTATATATTGGATTGCCTATCTATTCTTATTGTAACTCACACGTATATCTATATGTATGCATGCTTTACTTTCGTCTTACCTTATATGTACGTTTGATGTAATATGGCTGGGAGAACCCGGAGTTACTCCCCACTGACTGTGGCATTCATGTTTTTCATGGATGAACAGGTTTCTTGCTTGGATGATTTTTGGCTGTGACATTTTGGGGTTCGGGTGTGAGCTAGCGGGCGTTGTCCCTGGAAGTTCACCTCTAGACGATAGTAGCTAGTTTTTGTTAAACACTTGTTCTTTGCTAACATTTTAAGAGACCCCGTCTCTTTGTTGTATATTCCCGTATTTAGTTTGTAACATTTTGACACACCTCGTGTTATATATATATCTTGCATGTTTAAAGGTTTTTAAAATACCGTATTTCCGCATATCATTTCACATGCTTGTATGTTTTATCTTTCCGCATTCGCGAGGGTTGTCACAACTTATTTTTACAAAATTAAACCTAATTTTACTTCAAAATGTCGAAATAATGATGGCTAACTAAAATAATTTCAATTTCAAAGTAAGAACGTGAATTAACACATTTAGAAAGTCAATTTTCTCTACTATTTATCGATGAATTAACTTTTTCACTACTTATACAACAATTGTGGCACAATATCAACATGCATCAAGTGATTTCGAACAAATTACACGATAATAGTGCTCGAAAATCAACTAAAATAAAAAAAACAGCAGAAAAAAAGGAAAATAGAAAATACCTCAACGATTTTGTCCAAAACAACACTGAAATTGGTGAATTAAGTGTAATTCCAGGCGAAGTTTAGGTGAATCGTTGATATTTCGCGTGGATTTGTTCGATTTTAAAGAGAGAGAGAGTGAGTGAAAGTATATGACGGTTGAGTTTGTTTTGAAATTGTAGAGAGAGAAAGTTCTATGACTTGCGTAAGAAGCCTATTTTTTTTTACTGGTTTTGTGTGGGTGAATAATAGGATCCACGTGTCAAGTTTTATGCGTGATATTTTAATGTGTAGTCTGTGATATTGTTACCTGGACTCACGAACCCAATTAATTAGGTGGACTCACCGGATCTTGCCTATATATGAGTCTGAATCAGGTGAGGCCGTTAATTTTGGCGAGGCGGGCTGCCTCACCAAATTTCAATGGGCTGATTTTCAGTTTTTCATTGGATTGAAAATTTGAGGTCATCCATTTCTTTTCATTTGGCCCAAATACTCTTTAAAATAAAATAGACAAAACCCCAAACACTTTACTTTGTCTCTCTCTGATTTACACAAATTAATTGAGCTTCTACTTGATTTTGTGAAACTTGCACTTGATTTTGTGAATCTCTAACCTGGTTTTGTGAAACTAAGACTTTATTTTGTGAATCTAAAAATTGAATTGTTAACTTTGAACATACAATAGCATTTACAAAACTCTATGTTAATTGTAAATATATTTTTTATCTGTGTGGGATTCGAACCCACACCTTGCACAATAGCACAACGCTCTACCTTTCGAGCTTATAGATAATATAGTGCAAATTGATTTATTCATTTAACAAATAACAAACACATACATTAAAGTATTAGTAAAGAGTTAATGTGTGAATCTTAGACTTTGTGCTGTGAGCATAGGACCTATCTTATGTAGTTTCACAAAATAAAGTCCACGATTCACAAACCTTAGGCGCGGGATTCACAAAATAGAGGCCTACTTTCACAAAGTCAGTACCTATATTCACAGCAGTTTCACAAAGTAAGGTTCATGACTCACACCACAAAGTCCAAGATTCACAAACCTTAGGCGCAAGATTCACAAAATAAAGGCATACTTTCACAAAGTCAATTCTTATGTTCACAGCAGTTTCACAAACTAAGGTCTTAGACTCACACCACAGAGTCCAAGATTCACAAACTAAACCCTAAAAAAGGGAGGGTGAACCCCTATCAAGGGTGAATGGGATCATAAGGGGTAGAATTTCTTATTTTCAAGGAGTTTCACAACCTTCGGTCTTAGAATCACAATACAACAAGCCAAGTTTCACAAACCTAAGCTGTAGAATTCACAAACAAATGCCCTAATTTAACAAAGAAAAAGCCTATTTTCAAGGAATTTCACAAGCTTGGGTCTTAGAATCACAGCACAACAAGCCAAGTTTTACTAACCTAAGCTGTAAGATTCACAAACACATTAAGATTTACATGTATTGCTTATATAATAAAAATGGATCTTGAGCATTTTTCATTATAATAAAAATAGTGATAATTATACTTTCTTTGTTCAAGCAATTAGTGTAGCAGAATAAGACACAAATTCACTACTAGTCAATATTATATACAATAATGCACTATGAATAACAATACACTCAACATAAACCCTAAAATCGAAAAAAAAAACTATCAGAAATTAAAGAGAAATCGGAAGGTATAGGAATTACACAAATTAGTGAAGAAAATCAAAGCACCAATATCAGAATTTACCATTAAATCGAAGACCGATATCCTAGGAAACAAGCAAGGACATCAGACGCACATGCACAACAAAAATAATGAATGAATCTTAAATTTCATCATAAAAATACTATAAAAAACGTAATCACAACAAAATCAAGCAATAAAGTAGTGGAAAGAACCACTTAACACAGTGAAATTACGCAAATACAATCATTTCTAAAGGTAGAACTCCGTAAAATGAAAATGAAAATTCAACATAAATTGCGAAATTTACTCAATTGAAACTATTAAAAAGATGAAATTAAGACATTAGATATATTGTTACCTGTGAATTTGATTAGAACAAAAAAATATTGAAATAAATCAGCAAGACGGAGTGAACGACGGTGAAAACTAGAGAGAGAAAAAAATTAGAAGAGAGAGAAAAAGAATAAAAGACGGCTGGATATTATGACCACAAATTGAAGGACATGGGTTATAAAGGATTGATGACGACGTGGTGTAATCCTGTGCGTCGACGGTAACTAATTTAGTGGGTCTAGTCTAATTATGTTGGATGGTAGAGATAGGTACAGCAGCCTCACCGTAAGAAGGGTGCCTCACGTGATTCAATTTCTATATATATATATATCATAATGAATCAACGAGAGAGATTAAGTAAAAACATGAGCATGTGAGAGCTACTAGAGATAGAATAATGATAGACTCAAAACTAGGCAAGACACACCTTGAAAATCATATAAGCATTATATGGCTTGCATCTCACCATTCATAACCATATAATTGAAGAGGCTAGAGACGAGAAAATCAATATGATATAAGCTATCCAAAAAATCCAATTACACTTCGAGTTCATATACAACAAACATGTCATCATACTCATCAAACATGTGAAATCAAACACACTATCACGCTAAATAAAATGTACTAAGCATTGACACTATGTATGACAAGACGACTCTAGAATCAAATCCTTTCGATATGACTACGATAATAATACGGTCCTAGTCTATATCTGGCCAGAATCTCGAGACAAGACATTTCCCAATTCGACATGTGGCTATACATGCCACATGTAAGAGTCGGACGAAAGAACGTAAACCGAGTACCCCAAATCCAGCAGTACAGCCAACGAAAGAGGTAGAAAGAGTAAAAGAAATACCAATCCCGTCAGATCGGCCAATGGAAAAGGATGTCAAAGAAAGTCAAGCAATTACGCTGAGCAAAATGACACTACCTCGCATTAATTCAATTGACAGCCAGGTCGATCAACGCTACGCGTTTGCCTCCCAACAACGTCGTCATATTCACACTACCATATGCAAAATAAACACATGGGGAATGTACTACCATCACCTTTACATTAAGTCAAACAGGTATGAGGGTACAAAAGGTGAAATGATAATTTGACTCTAATAATCACGACTCAACCGAGTACTCGAAGTGAAGACTTAAATGCATGTGTAAATCATCCAAGAATCGTCATTAAACATATGAATGAGGTATTAGAACTGAAATCCAATGATAAAAAAAGTGTAAACATGTCACCCGCAAGCATAAGAGCTGAGGTAAGAGCATAATAATTAAGAAACACAAATCCCATCCCAAAACCACGTGGTTGGAATCCATCTAAAATAAGGGTCGACTTTAAACGGTCATAGCTGAAGTAAAATGCATCAAAATCCAGAAATTCCAAGTGAAGGTGTTAACGTATCCTCTAAAGGTTTCAATAGTAGGTCACACGCGCAAAACAAGCAAGAAATGAAAGAGATATGACTATTTTATGAAAAAGGGTAGGTGCTGGAAAACTTTGGGTTGTCTGAAGCGAGACTAGGTCTTCCTGAGCAGGACAACTTGATAATCCACAGCGGGGCTGTGACAACCCTCGCGAATGCGGAAATATAAAACATACAAGCATGTGAAATAATATGCGAAAATACGGTATTTTAAAAACCTTTAAACATGCAAGATATATAACACGAGGTGTGTCAAAATATTACAAACTAAGTACGGAAGTACAACAAAGAGACGGGGTCTCTTAAAATGTTAACAAAGAACAAGTGTTTAGCAAAACTAGCTAAAATCGTCTAGAGGTGAAACTTTCAGGGACAACGCCCGCTAGCTCACACCCGAACCCCAAAATATCATATCCAAAAAGTCATCCATGCAAGCAACCTGTTCATTCATGAAAAACATGAACGCCACAATCAGTGGGGAGTAACTCCGGGTTCTCCCAGCCATATCACATTAAACGTACATAAAAGGAAATACAAAAGATAAGCATGCATATATAGATATACATGTGAGAAACGATAAGGATAGGTAGGCAATTCTATAGATAATGATAAGAGCATATGGAAAACAATCCGAATCCATCATGTTATTCAAAGACTCGGGGAAGACACTCTTAGGCAACCGAATACGCTCACTAGGGCTTGTATCTCACCGTTAACGGTATACGATTGATAAGATTGAGACTCGACAAACAAACCAAGTCAAGTCATGTGATGATCACAAAGAATCCAACATATTATCATCCATTCACGAACCCATACATAGACGGTGTCCAATCATGCAATGACCATGAATAATGTCATGAAATCACGCATTCAAAGACGACACAACGACATCTCTCACGGTAAATGAAACGCACTAGCACCGTGTACATGGCAAGTATGATTAACAGGCATCCACGGGATAAGCATTTCCCTGAACTCATACACGATGCTACATTTCGTATATGTGCACTAATTTCCTCCGGTAGGACGACGATAATAATACGGTCCTAGTCTAACCCTGGCCAGACTCTCGGAATAACGTGTTCCGATTCGACATGCGATAAACGTTTTGCATCCAAGACTCGGTCAATCATAGACGCCGAGTACCCCAAGTTCGGTCGGCATTCACGAAAGAGGCGGAAAAGAGCTCAAGCCTCATAACAAGCGGTACGCTACATGCAAATAACACCACCTCGCAAGTACACAACATTTGACGGCCGGGTCGATCAACGCATAGCATTCAACTCCCAACAACGTCGTCGTATGCCCACTAACACATGCAATTAAGCAGTAGGATACCTCTCCGTTCCGACATTCCAGCCTTACGAACGGGAAGGTAGCCAAGGGAATGAGAATACAAAGCACAAGACAAAATAGTGCTCAAACCGACTCATTTGTAAAAAACCGACTCAAAGGGGAACATACCAAAACCGTCACAAACTGTGATACAGCGAATGAAAATATTATATCCAAAAACATGAATATATAAGTCACTACGTAAATTCTACGATAAACGAATTATTGCGAATATTATGAATTACGAATTTTAGAGATTTTATAAGAAAAATACAGCCGGTTCCAGGACGGGGTGGAGGGAGGCGGCCGGTTACCCCGGCCAGAGCACAACCTACACAAAAAAACACAAGTTGGGAACTCAAAGAAAACAAGGGTCCACACACAAACGGGCATAACTAGAGTTTTAGCTATGGGAATGACGAGAAATTCAAAGTCGAATGTGATTTAGCCTTATCCTTTTTACGGTTCAAACGAGTGGTCACAAGCCAAAAAACAAGCAAGTAAGAAAGGATTTATGATCCTTATACGCCCCAAAAGGTCGTGCAGTGAATCCCCAGCCGGCCACTGACCGGCAGCCGGTTCACTCGGCAGGAACACCCATTCCACCCGGAGAACAAACAACACACCATTCTATCATTTTCAATCTCCTAATTCAATTCTAATAATTATCAACAATCAATATTCATCATCAACAATCATCAAATAACAACAATCATAAATCATAACATGATTCCTAAGCTTCTAATCGTATTCTAAATACGATTTCCAACATATAAAGCATGCAAAACACGTAAATGATACCGAGTAACCCTTCACCGTTACCTTTAAGCGTATTTACTAATCGTCAAGCTCCTCTTCAATAAGGTAATAGTCTTTGTCGGGATCTTGGAGGTCACCACCTACATAAAGATCATAAAAGATGAATGAAATTCATCTTGAGAAAGACGGGAAATTTGAAAAGCGAGAAAGACGATGATTTTAACATCAATACGGATAGAGGAAGGTAAGGGGAGAAGAATGAGACGAACTTACGTGAATTGTATCAAGTAACGAATGCGCTAGGATGATTCGAAGATCGAAAAAGCTATGGAGGCAAGGGTTTGATCTTTCTTAGAGAGGAAGAAATGTGTGTTTGTGTTTGAGTAGGAAAAATAGGTTAAGGAGTATGAGTATAAGCAAGGAAAAAGTCAACCAAAAGTCAAACTCGCCTTAAGACGGGATTCTCATGGAATCTCGCGGAAATTCCAAATACGAACTCGGAAATTCTAAATTCGACTCGGAACAATAAATCCTAAATTAAAACTTAAAATTACTGAAAAGATTTCGTAAAATATTTCTACTAGAAAAATATGGTACATTTCCGGGTGTTACAGGGGCAAAGGTAGAATGGGGTTTTTTTACCTTCTCAAGCAAGACGAAGGTGTTGCGAGGGAAGAACTGAACTTGCCAGCGTTCCCGAGAGTGAAGATTCTGACCCGGGCGGGATAATGTTTGTCCCGAGAGGGAACATATCAGTGACAACAACTCCAGCAGAAAACTCGGGATTTTGCCTCAAACATCGATTTAAGCACAATTTTTACCATAATCACATCGAAAACCCACATGTATACTAACACTAGCATAGGATTAACATCAAGGGAGATAATTCAACAAGTCTTAATGACTTCAAACTTATAATTTAACACAAATAGGGGAGATTAAGAACATAATAAAAACATCCAATCAAACCACAAGATATTAACCACAAGTAACTTATTCAACACCCAATAATCATAATTTCAAGTTAAGAACACCCAACAATCCTATATTTAATATGTTAATCTATTTCTTGAACACATAAATGAACAAACAAAGTGAAGTCGAGTAACCCGTCTACATTACCTCGTTAGCTCTTCTCAAGATTCCAAATCTTCTTCAATTAGGCCTCCTAAATATGAAAAATACACAATTGTAAGACATCCTAGCCTTAGGAAAAAATATGGAATTTCGAAATACCTTAAGGTTAGGAATTTTTTACTCGAAAAGAAAGAGAACGAAGAGAGGAAGGATTAAACGCAAGAATTAAGAGATTTGGCGAAGTAATGAGAAAGTTATGTAAGTTCCAATTTCTCACAACCTTAATTTATACTCTTCTCTCACTCATTATTTAAGGCAAAGTTAAATTTAAGGTTGGGATACACGTGTGTGTGTTAGGAACGTCATAGCTCTGATACAACCTGTGATACCCCCGCGATAGCGGAAAATAAACATACACAAATGCAGCGGAAAATAGAAGGATTTTTAAAACTTTTAATATAAAGCATAAATACGATAGAGTTTAAAAATACTAAAAGGAGAAACAAAGTCCCTCAAAACTTCAATAGTCCGAAAATAAAAGTCTAAGCGACGCAAGGTAAATCGAAGTGTCGACACTCGCTAGCTCGCACAAGAATCCAACCCATGAAACACCGACTTCAACTTGTGCATTCATTAAACATGAATGACATAGTCATTGGGGAGGAACTCGAGGTTCTCCCAGACCCATCACAAGAAAATAAGAGCCATTAGAGCATATGAATAAACATCAAGCATATATATCATGATTAATCAATGAGAGAGATTAAGTAACAACAAGAGCATGTGAGAACTACTAGAGATATAGTAATGATAGTGATGTAAAATAAATAACTTATTTTACTTTTCAGAGTAAAGATTTGCAGCGGAATAACTTTGATGTAAAACTATTCGGTTTTATATTGAGCAGAACAAAGACCTGTTCATTTTATAATGTTGCAGCGGAATATGTTTTGTTTTGTTTTTGTATAAACATGAACGAAATAACAAGGTTATGAATTAGCCAATATAATCTTGCTAGATCCCTTAACTAAGACTTGAATTAGCAAGTAATCTTGCAAGATAACTCGAATACCTCGATGTGTAACTCTCAACCTCGTAAGGAATAAAGCTAGCACAAAAACAACCTTGCAAGGAAGAATCACTGAATAAACTCGCAAGTTTAAAGAAAGGGTTTGTTTGCAAACAATAAGAATAATCCTCAACTCGATTGTATCATTACAATTCATAAGACTCCTTATTTATACTACTAACAACTACATACATCCTTCCTTAAACACTTTAGGAAAGATCACAAAAGACTCCTACAACAATAAGGAAACTAGGACACTTTCCATAAAATTATTTCTACTAGTTTTAGGAAACTAAGCTCTCCTAAATAATGTAGGAAATTATTACACTAACTCGAAATAGGAAATAAGATAATCATATTACTTATTACCTAACTTAATTAAACTAGGATATGACTTCTTTTGGAAAGAAGTGTCAACATCACTTCCTTGGATGCCAAGTAATTGTAGAACAATGCTGGAGCGAATTGAACAGTTCTGGAGTCTGTTCAAATTTTACTTCGACTGATTTATTCAATATCTCTTTATGTCCCAATGCATCTACATCAGATAAAATTGAAACTAGGTAAGACACACCTTGACAATTATATAGGCACTAGATGGTTTGCATCTCACCATTGGCAACCACATAATCGAATAGGCTAGAGACGGGGAAAATCAATACGATATAAGTCATCCAAATAATCCAATTCATGTACAACCAACATGTCATCATACTCATAAAACATGTGAAATCAAACACACTCTCACGGTAAATGAAATGTATAAAGCATCGGCACTATGTATGACAACACGGCTCTAGACTCAAACTCTCTTGCTGGAACTACGATAATGATACGGTCCTAGTCTAAACCTGGCCAGACTCTAGGGACAAGACATTTCCCGATTCAACATGTGGCTAGACGTCCACATCAGAGACTCGGGCGACAGAACGGAAGCCGAGTACCCTAAATTCGGCAAAACGACAAACGAAAAAGGCGAAAAGAGAATGAACGTACCAATCCTGACAGAACGGCCAATGGAAAAGGATGTCAAATAAATTCAAACAAGTACGCTGAGCACAATGACACCACCTGGCATGAATAAAAAAATTGACGGCCAGGTTAATCAAAGCTACGCGTTCGCCTCCCAACAACGCCGTTATATTCACACTACCATACGCAAAACAAACTCATGGGGAATATACTACCATCACCTTGACATTAAGTAAAAATGGTATGAGGGTACTGACGAGCTAAAAGACTAGCGTCGTTAAACTAGAAATTATCAAGGTCAAATAACAACTTATAATACCTTAATTAGACTCCAAACTATCTTAATAAAAGGTAGTAAATAGATAAGTAAAGGGTCGAACACAAAAGAATACAGTATAAAACTAAACTAACTACTAAACTCTTGATAAAGACTAATTAAGAAACTAAACACTAATTAAGACACCGACTAAAATTTATCACAAACAATGAAGTTTTATAATCGAAAACATGTAGGGTGACATAAATGGATAATTTGAGTTGAAATGACGACAAAAAAGTAGCAAAGATATGAACTTTCTAGTTTAGACAATATCACAAACACCTTAAATGCACTAAATCAATAAGAGAAAAACACTTGGTGTAACTTTTCCAAGACACAACAACATTCAACAAAGATAACTATGTAGACTCCTCTCTTCATTTATGTACTACTATCTCCCAAAACAATAGCTAGCATGAATTAAAACACTCAAAACTAACCATTTGTCACTTAGTTGGTACTCATTTAACCACAAGAAGACCAAAGAAACAAGCTTTAAGAATTCAACCAAGGGAGTAAGCTAGAATCCCATACCTTAACAATAAACCATGTTATGACACATAACATACAATTTCGACCCAAAAGACTCCAAATTTAAATCAAAGTTACAATCTTTAAAATTTTTTAAAACACATTCAAGATAAGATGACCAAACCTATCTAGAATAAGCATTCATTAAGTAAATAAGATACAAAGATGGTTAAACTAAATATTCATTTACTCAACATAAGAAAATAATGCAAGAAAAGAGTATTAAATAAAGGAGAAGAAGATTATAGATTCATAGAATGCTAAATGTTGTGCACTAGGTCAAATTACACCAAGATTAAAGAACTAGCCTTCCATTGACTTCATAACCAAAGATTAAAATTAAGCTAATACAAAATATTAAGGTTTCTAGTGTAAGAAATAGATGGGCAATAAATGAGATGATACCCTAAATAATGAGTGATAAATGTTGGGTATATATAACTTTCAAGTTCACACAAAAGTGAGTCTTCAAAATAATAGAATAAAGGATTTTTGATTCCGCGGAGGCATTGAAAAGCGCAGCATAAGTCACATGACGCAAAATATCAATGCTTAACATCAATCACTTCCCAAAATAAGCTAATTAAATACGTCAAGTCGAGGTGATATCTTATCCTCTTAGCTTTGCAGCATGTTTTTGGGAGACGTATATCACTCTCGTTTATTGGTCGTCAAAGGCGTGCGATTTACAGTTAGAAAGCTAAGAGGATAAGATATCACCTCCACTTGACCATGTATCTATAGGAGGTCTATAGCTCGAGATGTTTCCATTTGAAGTTTATCCTTATGACACCGAATTTACAATTCTTCATTTTGGTCTTGGTTTTGCATGCCAAGGCTTCCAAAATATTAAAAACAACCAAAACCTCACAAAGTTTCACTTTATTGGCATACATATCAATGCTTAACATCAATCACCTCCCGAAATACGCTAATTAAATGAAACTATAACAAAAAGGCTAAACGAAGTACTTAATACATATCAAGTACTAAAGACCCATAAATTAACAATAATAGGTAACTAAATTATCCTAATTGATACGAGTCGATTTGACGTTGTCAGGTACACAAGGGGAAATGACAGTTCGACTCAACAACCAGTACTCAACCGTTTACTCAAACTGAAGACTCAAATGCCGGAGTAAAAAACCGTCACTATACATGTGAATGGGGTATTAAAAAAATATATTACAATGATAAAGAAGTGTCAACATGTCACCCACAAATATTATAAAAAAGGTATAGAACATAATCAATAAGAAATAAAATCTTATCCCAACACCATATGTTTGGCATCCATCTAAAAAAAGGATAAATGCAATACCGACTCGGGAAAGACTCCCCTTGGCAACCACATATACACTAAGGGCTTACATCTCACCATTAGCGACATGTGCTTTAGAAGGTTAGGGACTCATCATACAATTCATTCAAGGTATCCAATCAACCAAGTATACAATCCAATATGTAATTAAACATAAGCAAACACACTCTCACGGTAAATGCCACGCACTAACATATGCACTATGTAAGACAAGACGACTCAAGACTCAATTACATCCGGTAGGACTACGATAATAATACGGTCCTAGTCTAAACCTGGCCAGACTCTCGAGATAAGACGTGTACCCGATTCGACATGTGGCTAGATGTGAACACATCCAAGAATCGGTCAAACACGGATGCCGAGTACCCCAAATCCGAAAGTACGGCCAATGGCAGAGGCAGAAAGAGAACGAGTGTACCTAACCTCGGAGTACGGCCAACGAAAAAGGTTGTCTCAAGATCATAATATCATACTCCGGAAGTACAACCAATGGAGATGAACAATCATGTAAGGTCAAGCAAGTACCATATATGCAATGACATCACCTCGCATGGATACAACATTTGACGGTCGGGTCGATCGACGCTATGCGTTCACCTCCTAACAACATCGTCATATCCCTACTAACAAATGCACAAGCATTAAGGTTGTAACCCTATCGCTCTGACATGAAGTCTAACGAGTATAGAAGTGCAACCAGGAAAAGCGAGTTCAAAACATCCAATAAACAAGATTTGATCCATTATTCAAGGCATAATCGACTCACAAGGGGAAGCATGCTTAAACCGTCACTATACATGTGAGAAAAGCATAATATAAATGTAACAATGATAAACATGAGTCAATACGTGATACATAATCATTAGACCATGTTTATGAAGTATAATGAATAAGAAACATAGATCTCATCTCAAAACAACAAGTTTGGAAACCAACTAAAACAAGGGTCAACTTTAAACGATCATAAGTATAGTTCTAGACATGAAAAGACATAAAATCCAAGTGTATGTGATAGCTTATCCTCTTAAGATTCCAACAGTAGGTCACACGGGCAAACCAAACAAGTAACGAAGGAGATATGATCATTTTACGAAAGCAAGTCATTGCATGAGGGGTCCCAGCCGGTCAAGGGGGCGGCCGCCGGGTACCCGGCTGGGACACGTAGGACAAAACGAGAAACAAAGGGAAAGAGGATGGGCTCCCAGCTGGTCAGGGGCCGGCGGCCAGGTACCCGGCTGAGGCACGCACATGTTACAAATTCAACATTTCAATACAGGATGTTCCCCTGCCTGACGGGGGCGGCGTCCGGGTACCCGGCTGAGACACGCATTACTCCATATTCACCAAAACTTAAATCAATTTTTAATCAGGGAACTCCCAGCCGGTTGTTGGGGGGAGGGTGGGGGGGGGGCCACCCGGCTGGGGCCCGCAACACGCGAAAACAATAATCAACAACAACAAACTCAAATCCAATTTTACCCAATCATCTTTACCAACATTAATCATTACCGAACCACATTAAATGCCTCATATGAGTGTCAAATTATTACATTTCATCATTTAAACCATCATGAGACAACATTTATGACACTAATACAAGTCTAACATAATAAATGAAGTGAATTTCACAACACTAACATAAATTCATACAAGTTAAGCATTTGAGATGAAAATAACATATAAATGAGTAGTAATCATGTAATCATGCTAGAACAAAATAAAGAACTCAACTTTCATGTGAAATGCTACTTCTAAACATGTAAACACATAAGAAGTGATATCGAGTAACCCTTCACCGTTATCACTACAAAAATTCTCATTTCAGGCGACTATTAGAAGGCGACTGACAAAGGTAGTCGACAAATTGGCGACTGAAATAACAATCGGGCGACTAAAATTAGTCGCCAATTTGGCGACAGAAGCCTTGCTGAAAATTTTCCCGGTTACGAAATATCGTCGACGTTTTATAACAAATCGTCGACACTTATCATAAAAAAGACGATACATCCCCCTGCTTTCTCTTTCTCCCCCCCTCTTAAATCTTAATCTCTCTTTCCTTCATACAAAACCACCATTGGTCGCACCACCGCACTGCTGCTACCAGCACCACTTCCACCACCATACCACCCGCACTACCGGGCCACCACTGCACACCTACTACCGCCACTATCTCTTCGATCTTCGCTCTTCATTCATCACTTCGAAAGTTTGAATTTTGTTCATCCCACTCCAGCAAATAGCAACACCACCGGACCACAACTGCACCACCGTACCGCAACTGAACCGCACCCCAGACCACCACGGCACCAGACCACCACTCCAGAAAGTTTGAATGTTGGACAAGTTTTTTATTTCTCGATTGCTTTAAACTGATGTTGGTTGTTAATCTACGTTGGCTTAAATGCTTAATGGTTTTGTTAATGTGATGGATGTCAATGGAGTTTTAATAGTGGACCTGCAAGAAATAAAGCCATGTTGTTCGTTGTTTTTCTTCTTATTGTTGTTGGTGGGATTGGCCAACGTTTATTGTCAATGTTTCTCACCATGTAGGACTTTGAGGCTCAACGTTACCCTTGGGTTGTGACGTTAAACTCCCACGTTGGCATGGGTCATAAAAGTTAAACTTTGACGTTGACATAGGGTGTCAACGTGAACTTTGAACGTTGCCTACTATAATCAACGTTCAAACTTAACGTTGACACCATATGTCGACGTTAACTTTAAACGTCCCTTTCCCCAAATCGTCATAAAAATCGTCATACATACAATGTTCAATCATCATAAAAACCGTTATACAATGGCATAAGATCGTAACGGAAATATACTAAAGTAAAATATCGTAAGAAAGAAAAATGATAAAAACGATAAAGAGATTATATAACATACCGACGAACCGTCGCTCGTCATTGATTACGATTATCAAAATGTTGTATTGAATTTTTACTTCAAACCGTCTTTTTAATTTATTTGTTAATTTACATTGTATTTTGGGTGAATTTATGAGATAGAGTAAAAGATGGAGAGATAAAGTGTTAAAGGGTAGTGTGTGTCTTTTTTTTAAAAAAACGTCGACGATGTTTCGCAGCCCCCAATTTGGCGACTGAAACACATTTTGGCGACTGATTTCAGTCTCTAAGTCAGTCGCCAATTGGTTTATTATGTCCAGAATCGCGATTCAGCCCTTTCTCTTCTCTCTTACTTTACTCTTTCAAAAAAAATAAAAACCAACGAATCCTTCCTAAACTTCGACGACCGCCCTCCACTACCACCGCTAGCATTCTGACCACCACCCTCCGACGGAATTCGTCAACCACCAGTACCACTCCAACCACCACCCTCATCCGACTAAAAGTATGTTTGCTTGATTAACGTTAGGTTTACTTGATTTGATTTTCAATTTCTTAGATTAATGTTAGTTTTACTTGTCTAGTTTGTGATTTTAATTAGTTTTGTATGATTTAATAGGTTTATTTAAAGATTTGTGATGATTATTAGGTGTTTAGATGTTATTTAGTTAGGGTTTGGTTGGAATTAGTGTTAGTATTGGTAATTTTGATTAGTGTTGCTATTATTGAGGTTTGATTAGTGGTAGTGGTGTAAATATTATTAGTGTTGTTAGTATTAATTTTGTTAGTATTGTTAATTTTGATTTGTGTTAGTGTATTTAGTATAGGGGTTTTGATTAGTATAGTATTGTTGTTTGATTAATGGTAGTGTTGTTAATATTATTAGTGTTGTTAGTATTATTTTTGTTAGTATTGTTAATTTTGATTTGTGTTGGTGTTGTTAGTAATGGGGTTTTAATAATTTTCATGATTTATGTTAGTGTTTTTAGTATAAGAATTTTGATTAGTGTTGGAAGTTTTGTTGTTTGATTAGTGTTAGCATGTTAATAATATTATTAGTGTTGTTAGTAGATGGCGGGAGGTCAAGGAAGACAGCAAGGCGACAGTTCTAACACACGCATTAGTATTTCTTCAGTCGACGAGGAGGATACAAAGGTTGAGGAGCCGATGGTCGAGGAATCAACCAATAACGATGAATCATCTGATCAGGCACCGGAGAGGTATTTAATTTCTTTTATTATTTGTATATAGTTATAATTTAATACAATTTTATCATCTTTTATAATACTAATTTAAATTGAAGGTGGTGCATATGAATCGATGTTGAAGTATCGTGAAAGCCCAAAGTTTAAGGCTAATCGTCCAAAACATCAATCACAAAAGAGGAGGAAGGAAAGATGGAGCGGCTGAGCCTTCACATCACGGGGGATCTAGATCTTTCTTGGATCGATTTTTGGGTGTAAGTTTACATATTAATCCATTATGTTACATATTTTTGGGCGAGAAAGAAAAGCAACCCGATATGCCCGATATTGAGATTTGGTTTGACTTGGTTGAAGGCTTCGAGAAAGGATCCCTGTACGGACTTGGCTTGGCTAAAGATGTATTCTACCAAGCCCCAAGGGCGCCTTCTAGCTCAAAGCAAACTTACGATCCGGGAGTCGTAAGTAAACTACAAGCCAAGCTAGATGAGGAAAGGAGAAAAACGCCGAAAGGAATGAAGAAGTTCGGATAATGAGGGAAACGTTTACCGCAATGGAAACCTTCTTTAACTCATCCAACCAAGGTCCGCGTCCCTTTTCCCAAGATCCAGGAGATCCCGATGGAGGTGGTGGTTTTCAAGCCGTAGTGGGGTTCCTTCGCACTTGATTTAGGTCATATTAGCCATGTTTAGAAACTCTTTGATTGATGATGTTTAAACTTGGATTTCTTCTCTTTTTTCAAGACTTGTAAACTTGGATTGATTTTCATTTTATATATGAGAGTGTTGGTTTCTGTATGTGGTATTGTAAATGTTTGCATTGTTGTTATTTTTGCTATTGTAGCAAAGTTTCGTGCAGATTATGGTATTGAAATGGCATGAAAAAAAATGATTTTTCTCAGCGTGATTGGCGACTGAAGAAAAAAGCAATCGCCAATTTGTAGACTGAAAACAGTTGCCAATTTGGAGACTGAAGAACAAAGCAGTCGCCAATTTGGAGACTGAAAACAGTCAAACTTTTTTCAGTCTCCTATTTGGCGACTACTGTGGCAGTCAGTCGCCAATTTGGCGACTGAAATCTGTCGCCTGAATTCTATTTGGCGACTAGGGCCTGCGACTGGAACCTGGAACTATTTTCAGTCGATAGAAGTAGTCGCCCGAGTCCTATTTTCTTGTTGTGTACCTTGATAGCTCTTTACTCTGCCTCTAGGTCTTCCTCCACCAAGAAATAGTCTCTCTCCGGATCTTGGAAGTCTCCACCTAAACCAAGTCATAAAAGATGAATAAAAGTTCACCTTTGAAAAAGATGGAAAGATTGAACATGAGCAATATGGTGAATTTATTACCTAGTAAGATAGAGGAGAATGAGGGGAGAAGAACAAGATAAAAAGTAAGGAATTTGAGTGAGAAATGAGGGAGGTAAGTGAGGGTTAGTGTTTGAGAGCTTGAGACTCAACAGTGGTGTTCTAGGGTTTTAGGAAGAGAGATGGACTGAGTTATGTTGCTGAAAAAAATGAAATTGAGTTGGGTGGGTTTGAGTCTAATTTGGAGGGAAAGGAAAAATAGAAGCCCAACTAGCAACTTGGGTGTCTCATCCACTTAAATTTCTGAGTAGAACCCGAATATGGGCTCGGATCAGACGGATTTGACACGGATTTTACCCAACTAAATAAATTTCTAATCTAAGACTAAAACTAATTAAGGCTAGCTAATAATAATTAAATATTATTAAAATTGCGGGTGTTACAGTCATAACTAAAGTTTTGGACATCAAAATCCATAACTTTTAATTGAAGGTGATAGCTTATCTTCTTACGGTTCAAATGATAGGTCACACGTCTAAAACAATCAAGAAACGAAGAAAATATGACTATTTTACGTAAAAAGGTCAGTACTTGAAAACTTCGGGTTGTCTCGAAGGAGACAAGGCTGTCCCGAGCAGGACAAGTTAATCCCAAGCGGAATAAAGTAGAAAAGGGGTATGTTGACCTTACCAAGCGAGATGAGTTATTCTCGAGCGGGACGAGTGTTTCCCGAGTGGGACGAAGGGAGGAATTGTATATGCCAGCCTTCATGAGCGAGACGAGTTTAACCTGGGCAGGAACATATCAGTGACAACAATTCTAGCAAAAAAACTCAGCATTGTTCCTCCATATATTTATTTAAGCACAAGTTTTTACCATAATCACATCCAAAACCCACATGTATACTAACACAAGCATATGATTTACATCAAGGGAGATAATTCTACAAGTTTTAATGACTTCAAACTTATAATTTAATAAAAAAGAGTGTAGATTAACAACATAATTACAACATCCATTCAAACCACAACATATGAACCACAAGTAACTTATTCAACACCCAATAATTATAATTTCAAGTTAAGAACACCCAAAGATCTTATCTTTAACATGTTAATCTACTCTAAAACACATAAATGAACAAACAAAGTGATGTCGAGTAACCAATCTACATTACCTTGTTAACTTTTCTTAAGACTCCAAATCTTCTTCAATTAGGAAGTAGTCTTTCTCCGGGTACTCTAGGTCTCCTTGATTCTAAACAAGAAAAATACACAATTGTAAGAAATTCTAGCATGCTTAGGAAGAAGATGGAATTTCGAAATACGTCAAGGTGAGTAATTTCTTACTTGGAAATAAAGAGAACGAAGAGAGGAAGGATTAGGCGCAAAAATTAAGGGATTTGGTAAAGGTATGAGAAAGTTATGTGAGTTTTAAGTTCTCACAACAATTGTGTTTCGAGAGAAGTTGGTGTTTTAGAGAGAAGTTCGAGGTTGAAGATGGTGAAGTATTTTTCTGAATTTTTTAGGTAAGAAAGATGAGGGAGTTGGGTTGATTTAATGTTAAGTCACAAGAAGAGTCCCAATGAGGCTCCATAAGGCCCAAACGCGAAATAGGTTGATCCTTACTAGAATTTCGCGTAGATACCATTTCGGACTCTACATGAATGAGAATGAAACAGTTTCTACCCAACTAAGCTAATACACTATTCTAATTTAAACTATTGTTAAATAATAAATAAATTGATTATATATATTTAATTATTCTAAGCCTATACCGAAAAATCACGGGTGCTACACAGTTGTACTACGTATTTAATAACTCTTGTATTCTCTATCTTTAACCCTCAAAGCTACGATGACCGCTACGAAGACCCTGTTGATGATGATTTAATTGAGTTCAAGAAATGATTTTGTCTTTGAACTATTGTATGAACTAGTAAAATCCAGAGAAAAAACAATTTAATCCCTTAAAATACGTAAGGTAAATGGTAATTTAAAAGAAAAAAAAACTTTTAAGGGTGTTTAAGAGGAGATATAATAAATATGTTATGAAGAGAGAAACTAAATTTTTTTACGGGCGTTTCAAATGCTAAAGTAAAGCTTTAAAGATTCGATATGCCAAATGAAGGGTTTTTCAAAACATAACGTCTTAATTGCCAATGCTTAGTATTATAGTCACGATACTTATGTAACTAGAAAGTTGGAGCATACATATAAGAAAAAGTCGGGGTGCAACTGGAATTACCCTATGATTGAGGGATATAAGTGAAAAATAACTAGGAAGTTGGGCGATATAAATAGATTTTTCTGAAAAATAGACTACAAATAAGATAAACCCTTAATTTCGGTGAATATTGTAGCAAAATAAAAATACGGGACGGAAAAAGAGTATAATGGGGTATGTGGTTCACCCACAAAAGAACTGAGGTTTGGAATAAGCCAAACCTATATCAAGTGTTTGTTTAGAAAAAATGGGGGTTTTATAAGGTATGGGTTTCTAATACCCAAGAAGGGTGTGGGTATGAGATTGATACCCATGGGTATCAAATTAGATTACCAAAAAAGTGAAACAAAAATTGTGGCTTATTGTAAAACAAATTTTTTTATATTTTTATTTGCTTATATTTTTATTTTCATGATTAAAAAATTTTAAAATTTATTTAAATTTTTTTATTTTACAAATTTTAACTTTAATTGAATCCAAACTCATACCACTCAAAATTGAAACAACCACTAGATATGTGGAATCAAGTTCCAACCTCATACCATCCATGTATGATTACCGATTCCAAACCCATACCCATGTACGAAACAAACGCCCCCTAACAGAGCATTTAATCAATGTCGATTGACACGTCAGATTCTCAATGATTTTGATTACTCGTGCTAAATAGCGAAACCTTGGTTGTCGTCTTGTGACCTATAGCCAAAATGAAAGAAAGGTGGCGTAAAACTTCAAATAAACTTAAACAAAGTTGTGCTCAAAACAAACACTCAAAAAGTTGTCAAAGAAATTGTATGGTTTAGATTTTACCTAAACTCTTGTTTAAGAGCAAAGTATATTTTTTAAATCATAAAACGGGTCAAATAAATATTATTTTCATCCCGGTCAATTAATATCATATTTGTTTTCAAGATGGCTCAGTAAATTATTGTTCATTATATATTATTAAGGTTTTCTATAGGTAATTTAATCACTCAATGAAACAATTGTCCACTTATGATCCACTAAGTGGAACCACAAAAGGTCCTACATTCTTTCCTTGGTGTTTGTGTCAAAATAAAAGGACAATAATTCACCGGGACATAGTGAGTACCAAATTGGATGATAAATAGACAAAAAAATGTCAAAAACTTTATCGCTATTATCACCATGCGTCAGTATATGGATCCGTTTTATAGGCAAAACAGATAATCCTTCCTACACGAGACTTGTTGCAAATTTGATGACTAACTAGGTATATACAGCATATTTACTATATCCGGTGTCGAATCACAAAGTTATGTACGTAAAAGTAATAAATTTTTAATCATAAAAAGTCTTTAAACTATATAATATGATATATTTATATTATGTTGAGGTAAATTGTCCTCGAACCCCAACCACTGTCCGAAGTTTAAAAATATCAATAAAAAATTAGAGATAATATGTTAAGTGTCCGACATATATTTCCGAATTTCTTATTAGTATACAATTTTAATATACAAATACGATTTGATAAACGTTTCATTCTAATCACGAGTTTTTGTATATAATTCCGGTATACATGATACGGGTTTTTTGGACCATTCTGGTCCGGATCGGGTAGAAACAAAACTGGGTATTCAGTTTAGGATACGTTTTTTGAATAGAAGTAAATAACAAAAAAAAACCCACGTAAACTAAATAATTAAAGCATAATCACATTAATTTGCCTACTTTTTCCGGATGCATTTGTATAATGAATATTGAAATTTTCGATTATTTGAACATGTAACCTAATATCATATTTAAGTTTAAAATATACTTACTCCTCCGTCGTGCCGGTCATTTGTTTACCATTTTCATTTTGGGGTGTCTCATTCATTTATTTACCTTTCTATATTAGGCATGCTTCTAAAGATTTAATTTGATCATACAATTGCAATATTGTCTACTTGTCATTCAATAGGGTTACCCATACCTGGATGGTCTCTTTCCCTCTCCTTGATCTTTTTGACAAAAGCAAAGATAGACAAATCACCGAGACAGAAGCAATACCTGTTTTATCTGTAATGCAAGAAATTGAACAATATTGTAGAACCAAAATATGTATCCGCGCATATAAAGCAGGACATACGAAAAAACTGAGTATATGGTTAAACCAGGTCGGTTTCGTATCAACAAATTTGTGATTTATGGATCATATATGCGAAACGTTTTTCAAAACAGTATCGGATATACTGTTTCACTCAACCCTAATTAGGTCATGTTCTTTTCGGCTTAATTTCAGCTCGTTTTATTTAAGCTCGGCTCTATTCAACACAGTTTAGTTTAGCTTTAGCCAATACTATTCAAATCATCTCTTTACAAAATTAAGTTTTACTTCAACTCCATTCAATTCAACTCTGTTCCATTCAATTTAGTTCAATTAAGCTCACCTCCAATTAACTCATTTCAACCGAAAAGAATAGAGCCTTAGTATCCATAATGGATACGACGTCGGACATGGGCATTAAATGATAAATTTGAATTCCCTCTATTGCTTCAAAATGATTTGGATTATCTTTTGACACGATCTAACGGTCACAAAGAAAAGTAATGGATAATGATGTAAGAGTGAAATATTATAGAATATAAACAAAGGTAAAAAACAAGAAATGAAGAGAGAAAAAAGAAGAGAAACCTTACTCCTAAATGATACTCCCTCCATCTCGATCATTTGTTTACTCTTTTCATTTTGAAGTATTTCATTTATTTGCTTAACTTTTTATATTAGACATGCTCCAATGGATAGTTTGATTATATAATTGTAATATTGTCCACTTGATACCATTTAATAGCACTATCCATAAATAAAGCCTCCCTTATCTTTGATATACGATTAAAAGTAAAGGTAAATAAATGTTTGGACGGTATAGAATGAATAGATCATAGAAGCGTATGTGTTTGTTAAAGGGGTTGATCGTAAATGGACAAGTGGACTGTGGAGAGTGTGGACAATATAGTTGAAGTATAGTAGCTGTTACGCGGTTACATAAGCTTATATATATGTTCAAACATGAGAAAAATTGTTCCATAATTTATTTGTAGCGAGTTACACCAAAATAAAAACCTTAAAAACTCCACTATTTCTCCTGACCAAAAACCTCAGAAAACAAATACTAAATACAACCAAACAACCTTTAATTTACTGCTATACAAAATGGGAGAAGAGGTGTTAGCTAAGGAAATGACTAAAAACCTTTTATCATCATCATCAATAAAAACAACAAGTGCACACTTCATATTGGTCCATGGTGTTAGCCATGGAGCATGGTGTTGGTATAAGGTTCGAACTCTGTTAGAGTCATCAGGGCACACTGTAACCTGTGTTGACCTCAAAGCTTCCGGCATTGACCGCACCAACGTCGATTCCATAACGTCCTTCCAAGACTACAACCAGCCTTTGGTTGACCTCATGTCTTCCTTACCTCATCAACATAAGGTTATTAACTAGAACTTCTCCAATCATATGTTGTCTTTAACTTTGGTACACTATTTTTCTAACATATTATACGTAGGGTTCATTAAAATGTTGGACCCTTTACAAAGGATATACAAAAGTAGATACCGAGACTCAGTAGCACCCAGTGATGTCCTATTATTCCCGTTAATTTAATGCAACATGACTAAAATTTATATGGGGAACTTAGGCTCTTTTTCTTGGTACGTGAAATTTAATTAGTCTATTTCTGATACGATCTTTTTTATTATTATTGGGATTTGGTAAAAGCCAAGCGATGTTACATATTGCTTTTCGTGCGTCTCAAATGATTTATTTACTTTTTAATTAAAACACTTTCAAAAGTAAAAGAGAAGGTCAGGTAAACAAATGATTGAGGATGAAAAAAAAAAGTAATTAAGTGTTTATTTGTATTAATTTATATATACAGTAATAACTATATATAAATTTCAAAAATATGTTGTACATGTGTGACATGTTTGGCTAAGGAAAAGGTTGCAAAATAGAACTCGAAGTCCTTATATGTCATAATTCGTGGTGGAAAAGGGAGTAGTAATAATAATAATTCTAATAATGTTAATAATAATGTTAATAAATTGTGAACGCTTGAAATGGTTGATATTTTTCTTAATTATTACTCGTATATGCTTACCAAATGAAGTACGCCGTAGTTCACTATCTAGGGTGCGTTATGAGTTATGACTTATGGTTAAGCAAGAAACTTAAAAATTTCATGATTCCATAAGAGAACCAAAGAAGTACTCCGTAATTCACTAATTATCAGTAGAGCATGTACTTATTGTACCAATAAATCTCATTTTGATGAAGTAATTAAGGAAGAGTATTCATATACTTAATTAGAGGAGAAGCAATATAATTAAGATGGAAATGGTTGATTTGGGTGGAAATGTTTGTAGGTGATATTGGTAGGGCATAGTGCAGGAGGAATAAGCGTGACTGATGCTATTCACAAGTTCCCTCATAAGATTGAAGCTGCTGTTTACGTTGCTGCTTCCATGCTTAACTTGGGTTTTCAGACCGACCAAGATTTAAAGGATGTGAGTTCCCCTATCCGTTTCTAATATCATTTCATTAGGGCGGAGCAAAAAATCCGATTATTCGAACCGATCCGATATCCGATCCGTATCCGATCCGAAAAAATGGATACCCGATCCGAAAACGACATTCGGATCGGATAGCCGATCTGAACCTTTCGGATACGGATCGGATATCGGATACCAGTCTAAAAAATTTCGGATATTCGATCCGATCCGAAACTTAACTTTTTTACATTTTTTCCAAAGAAAGTTGAAACTTACCCATTACTTTTGGGCCTTCAAAATCCACTAATGCACTTTTTTACAACATTGGCCCATAATACACCATATTGTACCTTATATTTATACTCACTCATTTCTTCAACGTTAAATGTTGAATTCATTTTAGCAGACATGAGAAATCAATTCACTTCCTCTTACTCCATTAAAAAATACTAACTTACGTCTTCAAATTCTGATTGTGACTCCATCTTTCTCATAATGATTAACCCCAATAATATTATCCTCTCTTTTATTTTACCCAAATTACTCTAACCAACTCTCTCATTCATCAACTCTTATATTCAACGCTTTATTTTAGTTCTAGTTGCTTTTTCTCTCTCCTGATTTCAGAGGCGGAAGAGTTTTTATTCCACATATTTACGGGAATGGGGGAAGTCGTGTTTTCAATGTTGTGTTGATAGATATGGGTTTATTTTAATTTTCTAAATCGATGAGTTAATTTAATTCAATTTAAGGATAGAACTGGGATGTTAAATTATTATATGTAGTGAAGTTTTTTATAAAATAATTTTTTTTGAGCAAACAAAGACATTTTTTAAGATAAATACACATACTGAAAAAATTATCTCGAAAATTGGATATTCACGGATATTTGGATATCCGATCCGATTTTTCCGGATATTAAAATCGGATATCCGAAGTGTTTCGGATCGGATATCGGATAGTAAAAATTTGAATTTTCGGATCGGATATCCGATCCGAAATTGGAGTTCGGATCGGATATCCGATCCATGCTCTGGCCTACATTTCATACCAAATTATTTTCTTGGTTTTTTTTTATCACACATTATATGATGTCCCCGTCAAATGGGTCATTCGGGTCGGGTTATTTTTAAGTCAATAATTTATCGGGGCACTTCGGATCGGGTCAATTTTTGGCCGGTCACTTCGGATTGGGTCGATCTGGGGCGTTTGGGTCATTTCGGGTCATGATTTTACCCTAATTAAGTCATTTCGGTCCAACTCAAGTTGAGACTTCGGGTCGGGTCGGGTCATTTTCGCCTCGAATCTTATCGGATCTATCGAGTCACTTTCGGGTCATACATTTCGGATCATTTTTAGGTCTTGAGTCGAGTTAGTTTTAACAGGTCTATGTGAAGTAATTAATAATTATCGAAGTGTACAACATATTTATTAAATAAGACGATATTGTACACCACAAATTCTCATTGAAGCGGACCTTTTTTGCCCTTTTAAAAAGACGGGTCAAATGTCACAATTTTAACGATAAATGTTACAAAGTGACAAATAACCTGTTATAAAGCTTAGAAAATTGATCCGTAACATTTCATCTTACACGGATCATATGTAACTCATTTTTCTAAAAAGATAAAATGTGATCATATTGAAGAACACTTATTAATTATACACAGTCTTATTTGAATTTTTGTGTTTCATTAGTTTAAATTCAAAAAACTAGGATAGGATAATTAAGGCAATCAAAGTTTAAGTAGGGCAGAGACTCATGCCATTTATCATGTCATTAATGTTATTTAGCTTTTTAAGAACATGATCAACGTTAATAGGGAAGGGTGTTCTTTTCAACGGTTCAGATTGCATTTTGTTTGCATCGAACGGTTATATATATTTATGCATATAAATGAAGATTTATAGAGTATAAAAAGGAATACATTATTTAATGAGTTTGTGAGAGGAAATTGAGAGAAAAAAATGGAGAAGATCATAATTGACGTTAATATGAAAAGATATTAGAAACACAAAAATTTTTAATTAGTTCAATTTTAAACACAACATTTTTATTTTACACGTTTGTCAATCTACGAATTGTAACATAAATATCTCGAGTTTTATACTCCCTCCTAGTCGGTCATTTCTTCTCTCTTTCCTTATTGCCTAAGTCGGGTTTTCTTCCCTCTTTCCCTTTTTGGATGTGGGGTTGTGTGTTTTGTGTGGTCTAAATTCATTTGTATGTGGGGAAGTGTGTTTTGTGTGGTCCAAATTCATTTCCTTAATTTTTGTGTAAAAGGGAAAGGGGAAGAAATGAGTGACTAGGAGGGAGTATTATAATACTCCCTCTTATCCAATCCAATGCACCCACTTTCCATTTTTGTACAATCCAATAAAAGGTACCCATTTTCTTTTTGGATAACATTTAGACCATTTTATCCTTACAACACTCATTTAATTACATACAATGTCATCAAATAGACTACTATTCCACATTAAAATTTAAGGGCAATTTATGATCTTTTACCAATTGTGAGACATTTTTTTTAAAACTTATGCCCGGACCCACTGGTACATTGGATTGGATAGGAGGGAGTATAAAATTTTGATATTCTCATTTTAGTTATAAAGACAAATCAAACAAGTTCCACATGACCATATTTTCTCTTACATTTTGCAAGAAATCGTAAAGATTTTCTTCATTCATTAATAGTGTCAAAAAAAGAAATATTGTATTTGGAGTTGAATGTAGAGAGTATATAAGACTAGTGTATCTGTCTTATATAAATAATATAAAAGGAAAATGTATAGGAAAAAGTAAGATTTGTCTTAAACACTCAAATAGGTTAATATTGTTATATAAAATATACTACGGTAATATGCTAAAATACGAAATAATGAAACCAGAATAGGATTAGAAAACCCTTGTACTACACAAGTTAATATAAACACAACAAGAAACTCATATTCTTTCCTTACGATAACTTTCCACACTTAACAGTTCCATAATTAACAAAACATTGAAGATTATTATCTAACAAATATCTGATCCCTTTTCATATTAACGGTAAATATAAGACGGGTACCTCCGTACCTCCGTCTGGATTGAGACTTAAGTGTGTTTTATGTTATGAAAGCTATGACATTGCATCCGATTGAATAGTTACGTACAGTTATACTTGGCTATCAAACAAGTGAAGTGGACCACACCATCCCAACAAATATAACAATAAGTCAAATGTGATTATCATTTCAACCCGGTATTAGATTGATCATAATTCAATCATAGAATTCAACTTCAATTTTCTAGGATTATTGTCTAATAAAACTGTAGGAATGAGGAATTTTACTACGTACTGTTGTAATCCCACGAGACTCAATCAACTAACTCTAGGATTACACAAATTCTTATTTAAGACGGAGGTATCCGTCTTAAGCTTAAGACGGATACCATATTCTCTCACAAAATACCCATCAAGGGTGAGTGGAGAGCACATGGGGGGTGCCCACCTTGTCCCCACTACCCATTTCCTCTCACAAAATACCCGTTGCAAGATCCGACCCGTCTTAAGCAAGACCTACTGCTAGGATTATTGTCCAAGGAATGATTAAAACTGCTTCGATCTTGTGATCATGCATTATTGACCGAATTTGTTGATGAAACTTGTAAGTCGAAGTCAAACTTTTTACTGATAAATTTACTTGAGAACTTAAAATAATTAAGGTGATTTCATGACGTAGGGAGCACCAGATATATCAGAATTGGGAGATGCAATTGAATTCGGATTTGGCTTAGGAGTAGAACAACCTCCAACTAGTGCATTCGTCAAGCAACAATCACAGCGGCAAATTTTCTACCAATTGAGTCCTATTGAGGTAAATTTATTCACTCCAACATTTCGATATCAAACATAAATAAACTTAATTCATATTGGTCATGCATAGTTCGTTGAATATCGACTATATGAATCTATCTCATTCATATTGTTCGGTGTTATTTTAAAAGTCAAGCAATGTTAACTATGGAGTATAATTTTCACAACAGTAGGTCTTGCTTAAGAGTTAAGACGGGTCGGATCTTGCAACGGGTATTTTGTGAGAGGAAATGGGTAGAGGGGACAAGGTGGGCACCCCCATGTGCTCTCCACTCACCCTTGATGGGTATTTTGTGAGAGAATATGGTATCCGTCTTAAGCTTAAGACGGATACCTCCGTCTTAAATAAGAATTTGTGTTTTCACAATGACCATAATTACAACTTTTACATTAGTCACATTTCAAACCCGGCGGTTTAAAAATATCACTCCCTCCTATTCCATCTATTCTTCCCTATTTCCTATTTGGTCCATTCATGTTTTCTTCCTTATTTCCATTTTTGGAGGTGAGATTGTGTGTTTTGTGTGGTCCATATTTAATTGCATGTGGGGTATAGTGTCTTGTGTGGTCCAAATTCATTTTCTTAATCCTAGAGCTCAAATGAAAAGGGAAGAATACATAGAATAGCAGGGAGTAATTTTTATGGAAGACGAGCGTACTCGTCATTAGTGAAGATAGGTGTGGTTGCCTCTAACAAAATTGCAAGTGAGAGTCCAAACGTGTGCACTAGCGCTTCCACTTATTTTTTGTGAGCGATAACCCGACACATTTTCATTGAAAACAGATATATACATCTTTAATAGGCAATTTAAAAAGGAAAATTTTCGGTTTGGGTGCCCAAGGTTTCACATAAGTTCATTTTGGGTGCCTCACATTTGCACAATATCAGTTTAGGTACCTCAAATTTGAACTTAGTTTCAATATAGGTGCCTCACATTTATATGGTTTCATTTTGGGTTCCTCACATTTGAGTTTAGTTTAACTTTGGTTACCTCAAATTTTTATTTGTTAACCAATACCAATTTAGAAAGGGGCATACTATATAACGTCAACACATTACTAAATAACGTCGACTGTGACAACCCTCGCGAAAGCATATAGATAACAAGTAACTAGCAGCGGAAATTAGAGAATTTTTAAAACTTTTTAAGGTAAGATTCGCAAAGATCATCAAGAGTTACAATCCAACATAAACAACTAAGTAGTAGTGTCGAAAGGGGCCGACAGATTACTACAAGGGAGACAACGGTCCCAAAAATATACAATAAGTCTAAAGATAAGAGAGTCTAAGCGGTAATAGGTAATCATCGTAAACGACGCTCGCTAGCTCACACAAGTCTCAACCCCATGTAGCACCGACCTATACCTGTACATTCATGAAACATGAACGTCACAGTCAGTGGGGAGTAACTCCGGGTTCTCCCAGCCATATCACATCAAAACGTACATAAGTAAACACATAGTCATGTAAACATATATGTCATGCCAAAAATGAGAATACATTGAGATATTAACAATATACGAGTAAGGAAAAACCATCATCAACATCATCATCATCAATACGAGACTCGGGGGAAGACTCCCCTTGACAACCATATGGAACACTAAGGGTTTACCTCTCACCATTAGCGACATATGCTTGATAAGGTTTGGGACTCGACATACAGACCAACCAAAGGCATCCAATCAAGCAAGTATACGGTCCATCACGTGGTCAAACATAAGCATACACACTCTCACGGTAAATGGCACGCACTAGCATCGGGTACATAGCAAGTATGATCAAAAACACGTCCACGGGATAAACGTTTCCCTGAACCCATACACGATAAACGTTTCGTATATGAAAGACTCACTTCCTCCCGGTAGGACGACGATAATAATACGGTCCTAGTCTAAACCTGGCCAGACTCTCAGAATAAACGTGTTCCGATTCGACATGCGATAAACGTTTCACATCCAAGACTCAACAAATACAGAAGTCGAGTACCCCAAATTCGGTCACACTACACGAAAGAGGCGGAAAGAGCACAAAGATCATAATCAAGCGGTACGCTACATGCAATGACACCACCTCGCAAGGATACAACATTGGACGGCCGGGTCGCTCAACGCATTGCGTTCACCTCCTAACAACGTCGTCATATCCCCACTAAACATGCATACAAGCATCAAGGATACGCCTCATCGCTCCGACATTCCAGTCTAACGAGGATAAGGTGTAGCCGGGAAATGAGAGTTCAAAGCACTCAACAAGTAGTGCTTAAATCAAAACATAAGGTAGAACCGAATCAAGAGGGGACATATCAAAACCGTCACAAAACATATGATATAAGCATGTGAGATATCATATATTCTAAACATGAATATTTAATGTTATTACGTAAGTTTATGAGATAAACAAACCATACAAACTAATACATGTGAAGTTATATGAAAAGAAAAAGGGAACAAGCTACAGGAGGTGCCAGCCGGTCAGGGGGACTGGCCGCCGGCCACCCGGCTGGGCCTACAACATCAACTAACAACAACATTGAAAATACAGAAATCCCCAGCCAGTGGGTGTGACCGGCTGCCGGCTACCCGGCTGGGGTCATAAGCCAAACCGAGAAAGTTGGGAAAAAGAAGGAAGGGGGGTGTCAGCCGGTTGGGTCGGCTGCCGGCTGACCGGCCGAGTGTCAAACCCAATGAAAAATGTTGATCAAAATACAAAAGTGCCCAGCCGGTTGGTCGAACCGGCAACCGGTCGACCGGCTGGGACACACGCATCACGAAATAACAAAACTCGAAACAATTAAACATCAGAGGTGCCCAGCCGGTCGGCCGGCCAACCGGCAGCCGGTCGGCCGGCCAACCGGCAGCCGGTCGGCCGGCTGGGACGCAATACACGAAAACTCAGCATTCTCAACACCAACATTCAATCCAATTACTTCCCAATTAATTTCAACAACATTTGATAGCATCAAATCCACATTAAATGTTCATTCATTATCACCAATCATTGCATAAGCATCATTTAAAGCAAAACCCACACATATTTAATGCTCAATACAAGTTCCAACATACTTAATGCGCATAATTAGCCACTAGAACACTACTTAGCATAAGATTAGTGAAAGAAAACATAAATGGTGGAGTTCACACACATGAAAGGCAACAAGTAGGATTCTCATGGAATTCATAGCAAAGGTTACATCTTTTTCTATTAAAACCACAAATAAAGCATAAAAACGTAAATTGATATCGAGTAACCCTTCACCGTTATCTTTTTGCATCTTCACTAATCTTCTTCTACTTCCTCCACTAGAAAATAGTCTCGGTCTGGATCTTGGAGGTCTCCTCCTACAAACTTGACACAAAAGATGAATATTTTCACCTTGGGAAAAAGATGAGAAAACGAAAGTGAGAAAGACTAGACTTTTCTTACCTTACTAGGAAGAAGAGAAGAAAAGGGAGAGAATAGGCTAAGAATTTGTTAATTTGGATGAGATATGAGGGAGTTATGGTAGGATGTAAGTGGGAAGGTTGAAGGTTCAACAACGGTGATGGAGGCTAGGGTTTAGAGTGTTTGAGGGAGGTAGAAGAAGGTGAATAGTGAGCTGAAAACTTGAGTGAAAAAATGGGTTGGGTAAGGGTTAGGTTGGGTGAGTAGTGATTGGGAAAGTGGCCCAACACATGGACTAAAGTGTAGCCCACCCGAAATTTCGTGTGGAGTCTGAATACGGATTCGGATTCGCTAAATTACACACGGAAGACTAAGTTCTATTCTAAAATCCAAAATTAAGCTACTTAATATTAATATAACACTATTAAATTATAACGGCTAAAGTTACGGGTGTTACATCGACGATTAGCATTGAACTTTCAACTTTGCCCCTCAGAACCATCTATTTACACTCTCTCTAATCTCTTTCTAAATAATATTAGCTCTTTTTTTTTTAAAATTAGACACAGTTTTAAACACGACAATAACGTAATCAAACAACTCGTAAATTAATTGTTATGTTATTTTGCCCCCTCATAACCATCCATTTTATACTCTCCCTAGGCTTAAACGTTGGTTAAGTCTCAAGACGTGCTTATTTCATGGTTTAAGGTGAGTTATTTCTACTCCAATTAAGAGGTAAGTGTCATGTACCAAAATAAAAATCAAGAGATAGTGCTCAACTGCTACGGATTATAATTGTCTTGAGCATACAAAAAAAAGAGTAAGTGCTAACTCAACCCGCTTCTCCAAGGGTCAAAACCCAAAAATATCGACGCACGAACAGCCTGACCCAAATCCGAAACAACTCGTTAGTTTAAGGTCAAAACCCAACCCGAACAGGTCGTCGGTTGGATCAAAGATAAATCAAGAATTATATTGAAATGTTAATATTTATGTATTATATTTAAAATAATAATTATAATCGGAAAATTCACATACTACCCTCGATGTTTGCCATTTTGCACGAAATACTCAAAATTTTGATCTAGAAAACTTTAAGAGGTCATAACTCGTGTTTACGAGATCAGAAAGTGACGATTTTTTTTCCAAATTGATCGTCTTTCCAAGTACTACAATTTGAAGATAAAAATGGTCGAGTTCGGAATTCGTAACCAAGATATATGCTCGCTCAAAGTTTGTTCGGTCAAAAAAACTTTGACATGCAATAACTCCTAGCTACAGGATCCAAATACAATAATTTTTTTTTTCAAATCGTAGTTCTCGGAAAGATGATCGATTTGAAAAAAAATCGTCACTTTATGATCTCGTAAACACGAGTTATGACTTCTTAAAGTTTTCTAAATCAAAATTTTGGGTATTTCGTGCAAAATGGCAAACCTCGGGGGTACCATGTGAATATTCCGTAATTATAATGGTTTGGTTTCTTTTTTGGTGAAAGGTAAGCTTTATATTATAATCTCATCCAAACATACACCATACGTAACCTTCCCCTTTATAACAATAGGGGAAACCTAACTATATAATGGTTTAGTTTTAATACTTTAAATTACAAACATAATTAAAAGTCAATTTAATATAACCTTTAAAAATATAATCATTGTTAAAACAACTTAATTCTATAATTAGTTTAATATAATTAATGTAAACCTTAAATATACTTAGTATACTAATATTAAATATGCTTTGATTTAAGAAAATATAGTTTTTCAATTTAAAATATGGTAAGAAAAAAAAAAGGCACCAAAAACGAAACTAAACTTAAATGTGAGGCACCCAAAACGAAACCATATAAATGTGAGGCACCCAAAATGAAACTAAGTGCAAACTTGAGGTACCCAAAATGACATTATGCAAATGTTTTTTTTTTGTTCAAATGAGCGCACAATGTCGCGGGTGAGAATCGAACCCTCAACTTCTTGGTTGGAGTAAGAGTCCTCTTACCACTTGAGCTACCTCTTGTTCTCACATTATGCAAATGTGAGGTATCCAAATTGAACTTATGTGAAACCTTAGACACCTAAATTGAAAATTTTCCATTTAAAAATGCAGCTGTTTAAAATTTTGAAGTGGCATTTTACCGTCCTACGACCTAATGTCTTACTTGACGATCAAATCATTAGTGTCAATTTGATATAGTTGTCCAAAGAAATGGCATCATGGTCCATGATTCCATTAATGTCGAACCATATCATATTGGGAATGCACGAACGATGTGAAAGATTACAATCCCCACACTTTCTGTTCATATCACCTTTTCCTATATCAATAATGTATATTCGCACTTCATTTTCTCTGCTCTCCACCTATGCCTTAACTCAATAAAGGTTGTGCAGTAAAATTCAAACTAATACACCCATTAATAAATAACCTAATAATTTTGGATTTGAAAAAAAGTTCAGAATTTACCCAAATTCTCATTAAATACGGGTATTATCCGTCACAAGCTCAAAACGGATAGTACCGGTTTCACAATATGCAAATGGAAGATCAAGTGGAGGGCAAATGAATCACCCCTCCCATTTGCATATTGTGAGAGGGACAATATCCGTTTTCAGCTTGTGACGGATGGTGCCCATTTTCAGGAGACTAATTGCAGAATTTATGTTTTAGCCAATGAAATTTTTAAACAATCCGTGAGGAAGTCGTTATTAGCTAGACCTATTAACAAAAGGAAAATGAGATGGCGCCACCGGGTGATACTAAATTTGGGCGCCACCGGGGTTATTATAGTAAAATTACATAGGTATTTTCAATTTGCTCTCACAAAATTTGAATTTCAAATTTATTAGTAAAAAGGGTAGTTTAGGAACTTAAACTATAACTTAACAAAAACGATCAAACAAAGAAGTTAGTGAGATTTGCCTTGATATTTGCCTCTTTTTGAGGTTGAATATAATGTTAATAACAAACAATTGGAATTCAAGATGCTAATAAACTATAACGCTTTAATTCAATATTGTTCATTTCCCAAATTATGCATGAAGGCTCAATCAACAATTGGAATTAAAGATGTTATGTAACTGAGTCTCGATTTGTAACTATTAATATAAATAATCACTACTACAAATCTATGAATGAAAGAACAACATAATAAAGTGTCTTTATGAGAGGAATTGAATTGATTTTTTTATTTTTGTTGGTTTGTATATGCAAAGTAGATGAAGATCACACTAAATGATGAAGAACTTATGATAATTTGTTATTAAATTAATTGTTTTGGTGTAGATATTATAGATAAATTTTAGTTAGTTAGAGTTTCATTTTAATTTTAATTGAATAGATGTTCAATATACGTATAATTACATAGCTACCCTTGTAACTTTGGCGCAAAAACGAAAACAACCATTTTATTTATTAATTTTCCTTTTTATTTAATTACGGTGGCGCCGAGATTCGGTACCACCGGGTCGGGTTGCTTTTGCCAGGTCTAGCTAATAACAATTCGGGTCGGGTCATTTCGAATAGGCTCAATTTTCCCAGGTCTAATGGATAGTAACGTAGCATTACAACTAAAAAAGACATAGCTATTGAATAGTGACCTTCTTAGATATCGAATTATCTAGTACTCCTACTATATGCTGAGTTTATCTTCCTTATATTAAAACACAAACATTTAGAGCAATTTGGTGAAACCACCTCATCATGTACACAAGGATCCACTATCTTTCTAACTTCATTTAATTAAAATACATCTTCTAAAATATGAGTAATATTTTAATTTTTTTGAGGTTAATATGAATAATATTTATAACACAAATTCTCATTTAAAACGGATCAACCCGTCTTAAGCTTAAGACGGGTCAATCCTCCCTTACAAAGGGCAAGTAGGAGTAGACTTGGCAAAAGCAACCCGACCCGATTGACCCGACCCGAATGACCCGACCCGTGACCCGAAATTAATCCGAATTACAACACCCGAATGCGACCCGAAACCCGATTGGACCGACCCGACCCGAACATGACCCGATCTTTCTTAACCCGTAACTGATCCGACCTGAAAATAACCCGATTCAAAACCACTGAACCCGAAAATGACTCTACATAACATAACTTTAATTGAACCAAAAAGACTTAAAATGGCCTTTTGTCTCTTATTCTTTGACCCAAAAATGACCCGACCCAAAATAACCCGACCTGGTTGACACGAAACGGACCCGACAACTAACCCGAAACAAACCCAAAACCCGAAATGACCCGAATTAACCCGAAATCAACGAGAGACCCGAACTGACCCGATCCGAACTCGCCCGATTTGAACCCGACCCGATTGACCCGTTTGCCAGGTCTAAGTAGGAGTGCAATTGTGCAAGTGGGAGGCAAATGGAGCACCCCACTTGTCCCCCACTTGCTCTTTGTGAGAAGGGATTGACCCGTCTTAAGCTTAAGACGGGTAATCCGTGTTAAGGGAGACATTCTGTATTTATAAATGCTTTATGGCGTAAATTTTTTGTTTCCATCTTTGAGAAGTGAGAGCTCACAAGCAAACTTGTGGTATGAAAGAGTAGTCTTCTTTAAGAATAATTCCATTGAAAATTTAGCACACATTTTTTTTTGGTATTATTGATTTTGTACCAAATATAAATTAAAAATTCACTTCATATATTTTTTCCCCACTATTACACAAACAATTAAGGAAATACTCATGTAACTAAAAGTACTCTCTTTATATTGAAAGATGAGATAATCGTAAATTGGTGTTGATTAGTCATGTCCGTTTTATTGGAATATAATATTAACAATAATATAGATATACTTATAAATTAAATTATATACTACCTTCATCCACCTATTTTCTTCCCATTTCATTTTTGAAGATCAAAGTTACCTAACTTTTACCAAAAACATATTGAAGAATAAAAATTATTGATACACGAAACTTAAATATTTACATCTATTATCAAATCATCTTTCTCAAAATATATTTTTCCGCGACATAAAGTAACATTTACAAGACGGAAATGTTTGGTCAAAGTTCCGTCTTGGAAACTGTGAAAAAAGAAATGAGAAAAAAAATGAATGGAGGGAGTAATATTTTTATAATCACAATTGTTTACAAAATTATAAATAAAAAAAATCAACAAAATAAATTACAGCTTAATGAAGTGAATACAAATTGGTGAAAAACTATCAATTTATTAAATATTCACTTTATTAAAAATGTAGTTTAATTTAACACATTCGTTGGGATTACATGGGTTATTGCTATGTAAATTTATCAAACGGGTTAGTCTATAATATTGGTCATGACGGAAATAAGTCGGGTGATTCGCGTTGGAGCATACTCAAACAAAACATTCTATTACAATGTTTTAAAAATAAACCCGTGCAATTTATTGCACGGGGGTAAAACTAGTAGTTTATAATTAGTAGTTTTTCTTTTTCATTTCTTGGTTTTCAAGTTCATATATGATGTGGTAAAATACAGGGGGCGGTATCAGAGGCTAGGGCTGAGCAAAAAATCCGATTATCCAAACGGATCCGATATCTGATCTGAATCCGATCCGAATTTTTGGATACCCGATCCGAAAGTTAAGTTTGGATCGGATATCCGATCCGAAATCTTTGGTTTTGGTTTGGATATTGGATATTAGAAAAAAAATATTTGGATATCCGATCCGATCCGAAAATATAATTTTCTTGTACAATTTCGATAAAATACAATGTTATTTCATAAAACAACTTATAAAAGTTTTAATTATAAGAGAAATATGTAAGTGGTATTTAAATTTTATGTCGAGAACATTAAAGTAAGAATACTAAAGAAAATCATCGTGTAAAACGATGTAAAACGATGAATATGATCGTGTTTCAAACTTAATTTTAATGTAAATTCCAAAATATGGATATCCGATGGATATCCGTATCCGATCCGATTATTTTGGATATCCGAACACTGGATATCCGATACATTTGGTTTGGATATTGGATATCTAAATTTTGGAATTCTAATTTGGATATCCGATCCGAACTAGCACTTTGGATCGGATATCCGATCCGTGCTCTGCCCTAATGTTTAGCATAGTATAAAAGTGTTGGTGAATTCAATTTGGTTTTGCATATGGAATTCTTATCTGCTACCTATATTTTTATTTTTGGCAAATTCTAAACATAGTGGCATGGCCTCATGGGTTTCTTTGAACATTACGGTTGTATTTTGGCAATGAATAAGTTATAACTGTTGTTCATCTTTGGTTAATATACATTAATGACAGAGATGATCAATCTCTGATTTGCATAGCCATTGTACGAAGTAATTGTAATTTTAGTCAAATATGTAGTTAGTCTCCATTAAGGCGAAAGTATCCGTCTTAGTTATGAAACATGTCATATATTTACATATATACGACAAATATTTTGCTTTTTTCCATGTATTGTGCCTTCGCTTATTCTAACAAATAGACCATTAAGTTTTAAAACGGTTACGTCCGTCTTAAATGAGAATTTGCGTTACGTGTAATTTGTAAGCTTAATTTGGGTATTAGTAAGTCTTTTCTCAAAGGAATGTATTATCAGTATTTCATAAGTTTTAAACACTCAGGCCATCAAATACAACCAAAAGAGGCATGTACATCAAACTGGGGGCTCTCGCCCAAGACAGAGTCAAAATCTAAATCTAAGGGCTCTCGTCCAAAACAAAAAAAAAGCCAAAACCAAAGCCAAAAGACAAAAGCCAAAAGCCAAAAGCCAAAAGCCAAAAACCAAAGGCAAAAACCAAAGCCAAAAGCCAAAGCCAAAGCCAAAGCCAAAGCCAAAGCCAAAAGCAAAATCCAAAGGCACAAGCCAAAGCCAAATTCCAAAACACAAAACCGGGGGCTCTCGCTCGAGACAAAATCTAAAATGTGCAAAAATAAGCCAAAATGTACAAACCAACAGCGAGACAGCAAAAGACAACTAATCCTCATAACTGAGCCCAGCTAGAACCTCGAGAACGACAATCTCAGTGTCTCTGTCCTCTACCCCCTCAACAAAAAAGTTGTCTCCTCCCGGGATTATGCCAGCTCACGCTCTAAGACTCCCTACAAAGAAATGCCACATTTCAAATCACTTCTCTGCAAAGTATGACAAAGGAACGAGAGGTTCATACCTGTCGATCCCGACCACCTAAGAGTGTCTCAATGGCCATAACCTGAAGCCGATTTGCCACCCTCTATAACGCTACGTGCTGAGACGATGCCACCTGCATTCAAATCAAGTGCATTCCTATGCAATAGCCAAAATTGGAAAATTGTACTCCAGCACCTCGAGGTAAGTTGGGGGCTTGACGCCTGCCACCTCGATCTTCTACAGACATCATAAGAAGAACGCTGGCTCTTCTGTCACTCACCGCTGGTTATTCCATGCAATCCCCAGCAATTTTAATCATTTCAAACAATCACCAGCAATTTCAGTCATTTCAAGCAATCTCCAGTGACTTCAAGCAATCTCCAGCGATTTCAAGCAACCCCCAGTGGAGTTGCAGCTTTTGCTGCGCCCTTTCCCCATTAGAGCTCTACTTAGGAGTTTGGTTATTACAAATTTGTTTCTTGTGGGCCCAAATCCTTTTCAATAGATTTTTCCTCACCAAGAGTCCGTCTGAAGACAAACACAGACAGATTCTCACGTACGCTCTATTCCGACGAGAGTCTGCCTGAAGACAGACGCAGGAAGATTCTCACATACGCCATTTCAATGGCTGGCGAGCTTCATCACGTCATCACGCGCCCTTTCAAAGGCTGACGAGCTTCGTGACGCGCCCTTTCAACGGCTGGCAAGCTTCCCTACACGCCCTTTCAACGGCTGGCGAGCCTCACTACGCGCCCTTTCAACAGTTGGCGAGCATCATTACGCATCTTATCCCCAGCGGGTGGTGAACCTCATTACGCATCCTACACCCAGCGGCTGGCGAGCCTCATTACGTATGCCATATTCAGACGGCTGGCGAGCCTCACATCGCTCCTTAGTCCAAATAAGAAGATGCTCAGGTATGACTCCTTCTTATGGCTGGCAAGCTTTTATACGTAGTCTAATCGACTTTAAACGACCCTTCCCGACAGTCGACGGACTTTAAAATGTTCCCGACGACAGGTGCTTGGTTCATACCCCTTGAACCGCCTCGTGTCGCCATAGTCGTCAGGTTGTAATTTTCAGTTGTAATTTTTGATTGACCTGATGGCTATACTTTGACTTTTACCTTGTCCAAGCCTTAGTCAAAGTGGGGGCTCTGTAGATATCTCAAATCTACACCTTTCGGCAACCACCAGTGATGATTGGGCCGCTTGTTTGGTATGTGAAACGATTTGTGACAGACCATAAGTTTATCGTCAAGCGATAGCTCAAATACTTGTGTCTACCCCTTGGTCGTCATCTACGTGCCGATACGGTCATTTTGACAGTCGTTAGAGTTTATTTGGAGTCCGGGTCAAAACTGCTTCATTTTCTATAAACCGTCTTTTAAACCCGAGTCTCAACGCTCGAGAATATTCCAGATATTTTAATATTTCAAAACTTATCTTTCATGGTAAAATATATCCGTATTTTAAGTAGAAAGAATTCTAAATCTACCGCAATTCCATAAAAGAAACGCGGAAATATTTCTTTCAAAGTAGGAAACTGCTTGGGAAATGACGCAGCGGGCGCTGCGCCTCTTCCAAGAGCCGCAGTGCCTGCTGCGCCTCTTCAAAGAGCCGCAGTGCCTGCTGCGCCTCTTCCTCAGTTCGTTTTGCTTGTTTCCGGAATTTTTTTAGGATTTCTTTCCGTGTTCGAGTTATTCCAAAACTGTTCGGATTTTTCCCTATAAAAGGAGAGGGTCGTGCTCACTTTTAAGGCACGCGAGTGTTCCGCCCCTTCTCTTCTCTCTCTTTGCATTCTAGACCTTGCTCTAAGCATTTTGACATCTACGTGCTTGATCAATCGACTACGTAGCTCAGATCCTTCTGGGTTCCCGTCACGTTTTGCATTTGACCGACCAATTTGACCAACTACACCTCAATCAATCTTTCAATCGATTTTAATCCTCTTACGAGGGCAATTTCTTTACATTCGAGTCGAGCTGTCGCTAAAACGTAACTTTATTTCATATCTCGTTTCGTCAACATGTAAGTCTGAGGGTGTTAAATCCCTTCTTTTATTCGTATTTTATTTATTTCATCTAATGTAAGATTCATGTCGGACATATGTCAAAACCCTTTCAAAACTTTTCTTATTTAGTCTTTTCTTTGTATTATAAGTCGTCTTTTATCATAATTTTTCATATATAGATGTTAATCCTTTACTTAGATCCCTAATAGTCAATATTAGTGGGTTTAAGTCTTGTAATTTAATTAATTAAATCACTTTCAGTCGAGGTATAGATTCATAATTAACCACAAACGCAAACGAATACTAACTGATTGCGATTCTGGCTTCACAGCCAGAACCCACCTCTAGAACGAGCGCATAAGGTGTTGCGCCTCTTCCAGAGGGCGCATCATCTGTTGCGCCAATTCTGAGTTGGATTATGTCTCTGAACTTCCTTTATCGTTCCGACGTAGCCTTAATTGTCTAATTAATCAACTATTAATTCTAGTATCGCTGCTAATCTGTTCGTTTAATCTCTAATTCTTTCTTTTCTTGAAACCATTATTTTGGATATATTTCCGACATATATCATGTAAATCGGTTGTAATTTTAATCATTGTATTGTATGATTTGTTTGCCTCTCATATGTAATTCAATCTAAATCCCATTTCGACCTAAATTGATTGCTAAACTACATGTTCACCGACATAATTTAATTCACATGTTAAGGATGAAATTGTGGATGTTGCATAACATGCATATAACCGACTACATATCGAGACCGTAAGAGTTTCCCTAATTGTTAGTAGAGGCCGCTATCGAGGCGGGCAAGATTAGGTGTTTGATTAAAGAACTTCCTAATACATACCCTCACCCCTTACTCCAGATCTCTGTGAACATCCGTGTTCATTGGCATACACGAGAGTCATTATAGACATAGAATGCTAAGGGTAACGAGTTCTTGGTGTTCATGTCATTACTTTGTGTCTTGACATGACATAAAGTATTCGAACGGTTTCAACTTCCCACAAAAGTTGGTGGCGACTCCACAAATGCGTATTTCTACGCTTGTCCCTTGTTTCTCCATCCATGGTTCCCTGTGCACCACGGGTTGGAAAGGATCGCGAGTCCGTGTATCACATACCTTCGTGAACTAGCACTCCTAGGTTTCGCAACAACTGTCTTCTCTTTGGCTTTAGGAGCTTCTTTTCGCAGGTCACTGGCAGCCATGGTATCCTTAGTATTATTATAAACAAGATTTGTTTCGTCAATCCAATCATGGGTTTTGTAGATTTTCCTGCCTTTCGTCGTGTTTCTCAAACTTGAGTGCAAGTCGACACACATTGTCGAACCCATCATAGTTTTGGACCTCCACTCGTTGAGCTAGTTTTGGATTGAGGCCACTAATGAAACGTGTTGTCCTCAACTCTTCTTTCTCCTCTAAGTCACAAACGATGCTCAATTTTTCGAACTCTTTCACGTAATCAGCAACACTCAATTCTTCTTGTGTTAAAGATGTTAACCTTAAGTAATTGTCTTGCTCGTAGTCTCTTGGAAGAAATCGTTGTGTGAGATGCTTTTTAAGTTTCTCCCACGTATCAATTTTAGGCTTCCTGTCCTTCTTTCGTTGCCTCTTTAGATTCTCGTACCACAAAGACGCGTACTTGGTTAATTTTAAGGTAGCAACCTTAAATTGTTTGTGTTCATCATAGTCTTTGTAATCAAATATCCTCTCGGTTTGATGAATCCAATCCATAAACTTTTCAGCATCTAGATCCCCATTAAACATGAGTATGATGGCCTCGATCATCGTTGTTCTTGTTTTTCTTTTTGCCCTTGGGCCGTTTTTACTCCTCGGATTCATCTCGGCTATCCGAGTCACTCCCAATCATCTTTTTTTTTGTTTCTTAGCCAATACTGTGGCTAAATATTTCACGACATAAGAGATCTGACCCCCATCTCCCTACGCATGGCATCCATATCATCTTTCCATGGCTTCTCCGAGCCATTACTGTTTTCAGGCTTGTCCCCCATGACACTAACCTTCCCAAGACAGATTTCTTAAGAAAAAAATCAAAAGCAGAAACTCTGATACCAATTTGATGTAAAATAACTGGTTAGATGAAACAGTACGGAGGACTATTGTTTTGTGAGGGTAAACTAATCGGTTTCTGTATGCAACAGTATGCGGAACTGATGATTTTTGCAGCGGAACTGACTTGTTTAATAGGTAAAACTCGTGAATTTGGAAGGTAACAAAGATAGTAATGTGAATCTCGCTCTTAGCCTCGCAACGATTTGAACTCGAGATACTTGAATCAGTCTCGCAAGGTTGATCAACTTAATTAAACTCGCAAGTCTAATTAAAATAGGGTTCGCAAACCAAAATAATTTTATTGCTCAATTCTAACGTGTAGAATAAGAAACCAATGAGCTCCTATTTATACTACTACAATCAAACTTCTATTCCTAATAAGATAATAACCTACTTACCCAAACTAATTAGGAAATAAATAAGTATAATAATAAAATAACAACTTTAACTAGTATTAGGAAACTAACAAGATTTCCTAACCTTATTCGAAATAAATAAACAAATTAACTAATCCTACACGGTTTTGGAAACCGTGTCTTTTATTCATCATAGGAAACCGTGTATGCTACTCGGCCTAGGAATTTGTACCTCTTGCTCATGCATCAAAATATCTTAGAATACTAAAATACTCATACTAAATTATTGGAACGACATACGCTGATATGTCTAGTTTTTATATGATTTTACTCCCTAATGTAGCTCTAATTTACATGATTATTATTCTTTATTTAGTATATTTGTGAGCTAATTACGTGTTCGAGGTGTATTGCTCGTGTTTGCTACATTTTGTAGGAATCTAAGCATTTAGAGGCTTTTTCCTAGCACATTAGCAAGCACCAAAGTTCACCAAGCTAATGGAAGCAAGATGGACCATGGAAGGATAGTATGGGAAATGACAAGCCCAAGTATGAAGATTTGTGAAATGGGTTGATGTATAAATGAGAAAAAAAAATAAAGCCCAACTTAAGGAGTCCACACAACTCAACATAGGGATGCTCTTTGGATTCTCATGAGATGCCAAATTGTGTAATTAACTGGTAAATTAAGGAGCTTAAAGACGCATCATAGGATTCTTCAAGCATTTAATCGAGTCTTATAGAGAATGAACCTCGATTAATGCAACCCCGATTGGGGTGGTCTGTCCCCGATCGGGGTCAGGGTGATGTGATATTTTTACGTTTCAAGTCCTCTCCCTATATAAAGGAGAGGGACTTCGACACTAGAGATCATCTTTTTCCACGCATCTCCTTATATACTTTTACACATTTCCCATAGAATTCTATTCATAGTTTAGCACAAGTTTCGAGTTTAAGAGTTATTGTGTTGTTTTAAGTTAAGCTTTCTTTAGTTCTCAAACAATTGTTAGTTACATTTCAAGTTATAATTCAATCTTTCCATTCAAGTTATTTGGGTTATTTGTTCTTCATTTTCGAAATCTATTTCTCGTGAGGAAGATTGTTGCCGTATGCCCAGATCTTCTCGTGAGGAATAATTACTTTCACCAGATTCCGAGCCCGAGAAAACCTTTTGTAGAAGACGACGATTTTGGAAAGAAGTAAAAGAAGCCGCTTCTCCCGTGCAAGTTGAAAGTGGTAGAAAGTCTTACTTAGACGATCTGAAACAACTTGAAAAGGAGGAGGTTTCTAGTTCATCATCATCACCACCACCCTCACCAACTAAGAAGATGGTGAAACTTTCCGATCATTCCAAGCCCACCGCAGCTATGCTTCCGGCCGGTATCACCACCACTCAAATTACCGCCCCGGAATTCGAGATCAAACCCGTTGTCATTACCCTTGTGGAGAGGAAGCAATTTGGGGGAAGTGTAACACCTCAATATCCTCTTACTTTAAACATTCCAACTTCATATAAAATAGGATAATGGGTGTGCCACAATGTAATCAAATGTGGTAATAGAACCATGATTTAAAGCAAAAAGGATAAAAGTCCATATGAATAAAAACCAAGGTGATAAAATCCGATTACAACATTCCAGATTTAGCGGAAGAAAATCAAAGTTATAAGTCTCAAAAACCATCAAATGTTTTTAAAGTTCAAACTTCAAATATTCCATGATAGCGCGCTCTCCCTAAGAGTTCTCGACTCTACTTTCCACAAGTACCTGTCATACGATCTGCTCACACCGTTTGTGATCATTGCAGGTCCAATCAAGGACAAAACAAAGAAGAGTCAACAATAATGTTGAGTAAGGTAAACAATCCGAAAAGAAGAATTGGTAAGTTTTAGAATACTAACTGGAATTACATTTTCAAAACAATGTATGAGATATAAGAGTTTTCAATAACAACATGTGGTATTTCATATAATCAATGTTTCCAAACTTTTCGAATCACATTCCTTCCAGTATCTTTTTCATTTGAAAGAAAATATTTCTTTCCATAACTTTCCAACATTTTCAAAACCAGTTCTTCCAATACATTTTCATTTGAAAGAAAACATTTCTTTCGATAAGTTTCCATCATCGGTATACTTGGATAGAGGCCGTATGGAGAGGGTCTCCTCGCCCTAGTCCGGATAAGACGAGGTTCCCCAAACCATGTACTAAATTGTCCAAACATCTCGAGTGTGCACACCCCTCCAAGGGCCAACCCCAAGGAGGAAGATAAGAGGACGGGGTCTCGATCAACTAACCCCCACCAAAAGCTCTGTATAGGAGGTCCCTTATTTGGGACAACCTACCCCTCTACCAAAACCGTTTCAGAACCAATATCAAAACCTTTCTAAACAATTAAATCCATTTCCTTGAAATTAAACATGTCCATAACGTGTACAAAAGATCAAACTGTTTTGGTTTTCAAAACTCTTAAAAATCATAAGTCCTTCATTTCATTTCAATCACGATTCCATAATCAAAAGATTGGACAACATTAATCATCTTTAATATTCATTTCATCACAATAATTCCAACTAATAACAACAATCATTACAAGAATATTAAATATTACAACATTCGGATTAATACTCAATAGTTTAAGAATAGTGTACGGATTAGTGTTTTCCCTTACCTCACAAGGTTGCTTAGGGAGCGGTTACAACGTCTCTTCTACAAATTCCGAGTCTACAATATGTATAAAATATCGATTACTAATGTATCCAAGTCGGTTCTTAACTTTCTTGTTTCACATTACTTGTTTCATACGGTTTCTATTATGTTAAGTTATGTTAACTAACTCATCCCGCTCTATAGTCTATAAATATGATTTAGCATAAGACCAGAATGTATATGAATGATTTATTAATTCATTTATTATTTGGTTTAGTCAATAAGCATACATGCAATGAGATTAATCAAGTTATATTAACCTAACTACCCTTCACAATTTTTCAGTCGGAAACATAAATTATAAATTGTCGTTTCTCTCTCGTTACTAATCATTTTGATAAGTGGTTGGTGGCGTTGGATTCCTTGAGATGTCTTATAACTTTAATATTGAGAGGGCCAAAGCCTAAAAAGGTCTCTAAGTTATACTAATTTACAGTTTAAAAATATCTGTCCAAAAACGAGTCTTAATATGTTATTAGGTGGGAAATGTTTTTAACAAATCGTATTGCCAAGATTCGAAAGTCTAAAGTGCTCTAATTTCCTAGTAGTTTAAGATATTAAAAGGTGGGATCTTAAAAATGTTAATAAGAATAATTTCAAAAGCCTTTTATGAAGATGACAAGTTTTCACTAGTAAAACTATTACACTCATTAATCTCGTTTTTTCCTGATTATAGAACAAACTTGTAAAAATCATAATAAATTAAAAACATCATATTTTAAGGCGTGGTTAGTTTTTGTAGATTCCGTTATGAGTCTAATAACTTTACGTCTTTGTAGGTCGAAGTCTAAAACTGAGGTTAAGATACCCAAAATCATGTTTTTCCAGAATGTGTCGGATTTCGAGACAACAAAAGTAACAATGCATAAATCCGTCTTAACAAAATGAAATAAGTTGATTCCAGAGCCTAACATGCTCTATATTCATTTAAGTTTATTGTGGTAAATGAGCTTGTCTTCATTAATCCTTTAAGTTACATGTTAAGACTCAAAAATTGGGACATGCAGCAGATTCGATTTTTCCAGAATCATGTTTTAGTGTATGATTTTTCATTTACAAACGACACATTAGAATCTGACAAATTTTATATACTAGTTATAGACATGCAGAGGTACTACATATATTATTTTCACACTAAAATAACGAGTTTAAGTTTGATTTGTATTCAGTTCAATATCAACCTACGGATTTTGACACTTTGATGGTTGTTACTTGCTTAGATCTATGCATGCATGAATGGAGACTTGTTTGTTGAAGTTTATAGTTTAAGAAACACGTGAGTATGTGTTGTGAAGATATTGAAAAATAAATAAAATGGTTTTGGATGTTCCTTACATGGTGAAGAACATAAGTTAGGCAAGATCTTCCCCTAAACAAGCTTCTTCTTCTTCCTTTTCTTTTCTCTCTTTCTCCCTCTTACCTCTCTCTAATTTGTGTGTGTATGAGTGAAATTTCAAATCTGGTTGTGTGGTTTAAAATGAGGTCTTAATATTAATTAATTGAGTTTTGAAAGGAGGAAAACAAAAGGAGACATGGGGAGGGGGAAATGACAACACAAGGGGGACACAAATGGGCTAGCAACATCACTTTTGCATGCTTTATTTGTCTAGGCATTTAATATGGGGTTTAGGCATGCTTAGGTTTGTCTCAAATTTCAGATTTGTGAAGCATATGAGACGTGTTTAAGCGACGCAATCTTAATCGCGCGATTGTCTATTACGCGTCCAATCGCTCGACGGTTTTTACCAATTACTAACGTCAAGATTTTATTTGTTCTACCACATTTTTTTTTTATTATGTACGGATTTTATCTTATAGATATATATTTATAATGTTCCACATTAATATTTTATTATTAATTACTTTCCTCAAAGTCGTACCCGATTCCTATCGAAGCGCTAACTATATCGCTACTAGATCTTCCATTCTATCTCTATTGATTTCAGTCTATTAAAATCTTTTATTGCTAATATTATTAATCTTTATTTTTAATTTTTTTATTGATGAAATTTACGGGTATTACAGGAAGTCCTTTGGAGGATCCCAATTAGGGAAATACTTTTCCCTTTCTCTTTGAAGGGAAAGGCAAAACTTTGGATCAATAGCCTTGATCGTACCACCATGGGAGTCACAAATTAGGAGACATTGGCTCTTGCCTTTTATCAAAAGTTTTTTCCACCAGAAAAAACTCAAACTTTGAGGAGCCAAATTACGGGATTCCGTCAACAAACTCTTGAGAGCTTATATGACGCTTGGGAGAGGTACAAGGAGCTCCAAAGGCAATGCCCACATCGTGGGTTGGATGCTTGGTTCCTTGTCATAACATTCTACAATGGGTGTTGTGCTGAATCCTGAAGAATTATTGATTCCGCCAACAATGGGCGGTTTCAAGAATTTAACACGGATATTGCTCATGCCATAATTGAATCCAAGGCGATCCATGATGCCCAATATTTCAATTCTCGGAGTGCACCCATCAAAGAAGGAGAGGATGTTTCGTACACTATCATTTTGAAAAATCAAATCCTTTTGCTTCAAGAAAACTTAGAGGCTCAACATGCGGTTCATCAACTCAATGTTGTGTCTTCTACTAGCCAAATTGTTGTTTGCAAAAGTTGCGGAGGTGCGGGTCATTTCTTAAATCTATGCCAAGCTACTATGGAGGGGGTATGTGCTTTTCAGACTTTTAAGCAAAGTTTTCATCCACCGGGTACCTTTTCCAATACTTACAACCCAAACACAAAATTTCACCCCAACTTGTCTTACAAAAGCAACAATGTGCTCAATACTCAACCGCAACAAAATTTTGTGCCACAACCTCAACAAAATGCCTATGTCCCACAACAAATGTTCAATTTTCCACCGGTCTATCAAAATCAAAATTACCAACAAAGACCACCAATACAAAACTCTCAACCAAACCAAATTCCACCACCCCAAAATGTCCAACAAAACAACCTAAACCGTAAACTTGATTTCTTGGTAGTGCAATTGGATAAGACCCAAACGGAAATGTTGGCTCAACTTCAAAAGAATGATCAAAGTCATGGTGCCGCAATCAAAATTCTAGAACAACAAATGGCTCAACTAGTGGTAAGAAAGATGTGGTTATGATAAAGAAGGTGGATGATCCAATTGTGGTTGAGGAAGTCAAAGATGTCGAGGATGCTCCTACAAGGAAGGATGTTGAGACATAAGAGCCGGAAAGAGTCAAAGTGCATTTCCCTCGTAGATTGGCAAAGCATCAAAAGACCACTCAATTCGGTAAATTCATGGAAGTTGTGAAGAACCTTTAGGTAACCGTTCCTTTTACCGAATTAATCACTCAAATTCCGTCTTACGCTAAGTTCATGAAAGACATTTTAAATAAGAAGAGGACTTTTGATAATGTTGAAATTATAGCCTTCACCGCCGAGTGTAGTGCTCTTTTGCAAAACAAGTTCCCTCCTAAGTTAAAAGATCCCGTTAGGTTTTCCATTCCATGCACAATTGGTACCTATCAAATTGATAAAGCTTTATGCGATTTAGGTGCTAGTGTAAGTGTTATTCCGTACTCTATTTGTGCTAAGCTTAATATGGGAGTCTTGAAATGTACTAGTGTCATATTGCAAATGGCGGATCGTTCTATAAAACGCCCTTTGGGAGTTTTGGAGGATGTTCTCGTCAAAGTTGGATAATTCTTTATTCCAGTTGATTTATTGTTCTTGACATGCCCGAGGATGCCCAAATCCCAATTATTTTGGGAAGACCTTTTTTACACGGTAATGGATGTCAAGAATGGTAAAATAACAATGGAAGTGGGTGACGATAAGGTCACATATAACTTGAATAGTGCCATGAAGAGTCCCATGTTAGAAGAGTCTTGCTTTTATATTGATGTTTTAATTTGGACATTGTCATAGATGACTTTATACCTCGGTCTTTGGCTAAGGAACCTTTGGAGGCACTCTTGCTATTATAATCATTTGCACGTGATAATGAGATTGGGAATGAGGAGATGGATGCTTTGGAGCTTGAGTTAGATGGCGAAGATTTATCAATGGAGGAAAGCTCACACTTTGTAGATGATAATAAAACTTTGAAGAAAGAATTTCAAATCGGTGATAAGATTTTGCTTTTCAATTCTCGCCTCAAGCTATTTCCAGGAAAGCTTTGTTCAAGGTGGTCGGGTCCATACACCGTCACAAATGTCAACAAGTTTGATTCCGTTGAAGTTGAGACCACCAATGGGGAGAGGTTTAGAGTGAATGGCCATCGTTTGAAGGTTTATTATGACAATGCCTTTGTCGGAGTTGTAGAGGAAGTCCCCGTGAGCCCTCTACTTTTGGTAGCATAATTCTCCCAATATCCTTTTCGTCGTGCGAGACGTTAAACCAGCGCTTCTCGGGAGGAAACCCGTTATTTATTGCTTTATTATTGTTTTTCTTTCTTTTATTTCAATTTTTTTTATACAATTTAATGTTTTCATAGAATTAGTAATAGTTTCTGAACAAATTAGCGTTTTGCATTGTGAGTTATAGGTGATTGAAGAAGAGTAGAAGATAATTTGAAGGTTAGCGCGCAACCCCATGCTATAACTCTGTTCTGGGTCGTAGATTTTCAAATTTCGGGAAATGAAACAAAGGAATTGAAGCGAAAGGCAAAATACGGGATTTCGGTCAACCCAGATTATCGGGGTGGGGTGTCCCCGATCGGGGACGCAGTGATTTGTTTTCTTGTCTTTTATTTGGAATATGGGATAGTGTATCACTATCTTATTTTTACAAACACAAGAGGTACCTTTCCCTCTTTTTCTCTTCATTACTTACTAAAATCACACTCTAAATCTTCCATTATCATCAAGAATCAAAGGTTTATTCACTCCATTGCATCTACAAGTAAGTTTCTCCTCTAATTTTCTTTAATTTCATCCTTGAAATCCCATTTAATTCCAATTCCTCAAACCCTAACTCAATTTGGGGGTTTTTGATTTTCCACTTTAATATACTAGAAATTGGTTTTACTTGGTTCTATTATTGATTGTAGAGTGAATTAGTTTACTCTATTATGCTGTTTTAGATGATTATTTGCTTGCCTTGGGTTGAAATTTCTATCTTAAATTCCAGAAATTTAAGATGGCTCCTAAGAAGAGTGTAAGGCAACAATCAAAGAGGGCTAGGCAAGAAGAGCCTCAAGTCCAAGAGGAGGAAGATGTTCAAATGCCCGAGTTACCGGAATGGCATGATCCCACATTCCCCGATGTTATCTTCTCTAGCCAAGAGCAATGGGACAATTGGAGGTGCTTGAGAAGCAAAGGTATGAAGGCTACAAAATTCATTAATCATGCCTCTTTAAAAAACATTGGGCTTGATAAGCATGTTAAATCTTTGTTTTAAGGTCTTGATATGAAGTATGCATATATACACCATGAACTACAAAACCTTCCCTCAACTTACATTAGAGTTCTTGAGCTCTTTTGAATTGTGGTTGTTTAATTGTGACCATAGACTGACTTTGGGTGCATTTGCCGATATATGTAGCTTGAAACATGTAAACTTGCTAATAGACTCCCCCGTACATTACAATCCTAGCAATACATGGAATGCTTTTTCTCATAAGCCCTTTGCCTCATGAAACCATGCTCCCCAACAAAACATTCACTACCCCGCCATCCGTCTATGGCAACGATTCATGGGTTGGACTTTTTTGGGTATAAATGAACCTCACTCGATGAGGATGTTGGAGGTGGAAATTTTAGGTCCCTTTTTAAATGTTGATGGCGAAGAGAAGTGGGGAGTTAACCTTCCCTATCACTTTGCCGTCCACTTGACCAAACACCGTAACCCTTCCACTAGTGCTATTATGTTGGGTGGGTTAATTACAAGAATTGCTACAAAGGTTTGCCGTTTTAACCAAGAAACTACCCTCTTGCAACCTTTGCTTTCTTCGGGGGAGGCGGGTGATGGACTAGATTATAGTTACTTCTTGTCTTTAAATTGGTATAGAAGTGTTCCTCCCAATATGATTTGGAGGGTGGGGGCTCATTACTCTATTAGCCTACCCGATGACCTTTCTACCTTGAAGGAAATTGTCCACACCAAACCCCGCCGAGACGGTCAACCATTTGTTCGCCCCACCTACTACTTGCCTCTAGAAGAGGAGACACCTAATGCCCCTCCCGTTATGCATTGTGATAGAGGTCAAAACTTTAGTGCTCCTCACTATTTTAATGATGACATGTTGAACATGATGCGGGACATGGGCATCACCATGAACACAATGAAAGAGAACCAAGGACTTGCCTTGACCCCCATTTATGGACATTTTGCTATGCAAGGTGTTATTCCACCTGAGGGCCCTCACCCGTCATTCTTTACTTGGGCCGAGGGTGGTTTTGGTTCTTCTTCTGGTTTTGATGCAGGTACGAGCAAGCCCGATCCGGACTATTGTGGTTCGGACTATGGAGTGGAGGCTTTAGGTGGTGGTTATGGTGATTATGGAGGGTATGATGGTCATGGCAATTATGGAGATGATACTAGTGTTGGAATGAACATATATGGGCATGCTAATCCTTTCCACGGGAATGAGCCACCACGAGGGAGTTCTTTTGATGATGCGTTGGGATCCGGCTGTGGTCAAGCACCAAGTAATGAGCCGGGATATAGTTTTTTGCCCTTTTCTTGATGACTTTGGAAGATTCCCCCATATTTATACTAGCTTGAGGGAGGCTAGCTAGTTTAGTAAATTGCTTTCCTTTGCATTCTAGTTTTATTTTTCCCACTCCCCATTAAATATAAACCTCTTATCTTCCCTGTTTTGTGCCCTGATTTGCAAATCCACAAATTGATGTCAAACCGCAACACTGGAAATCGACAGCCCCTCTCACCGCAGTGAGAGTTCCCGGAACATTAATGTGCACATCTCCCTCGCAGCAGGAGAGCTACGAGAGGCGAACTAGGGGTGTGGTCCGCAGACCGGTGTAAGTACACCTCACTCGGTCGAGTGCTCACCACACTCGGCCGAGTGCCCAAGAACAGAATACTGTTCAACTGACACGTACAACAACCTTACTCGGCCAAATACCCTCTACTCGTTCGAGTACCCCGTTCACTCGGTCGAGTGAGCCTTAATCGACCGAGTACTTAGTACTCAGAAATACGGAGTATTACACGATCGACCTAGGCTAGTGGTCGATCGACCAAGGGGTAGTGTCGATCAACATGTGCTGAGTGTCAATCGACATGTGCCGAGTGTCGATCGACCAAGAGAGGAGTGGTGGTTGGCTGGGTCGAATGATCATGTCGATCGACTTTTGGGGTGCTTGGACGATCAACACTGTGTGTTGGTCGATCGACCAAGCTAGGCGGGTGGAGAGTTTCGTTTGTTTTAGAAGTTTCCTAATTTCTGTTAAACTTTGTTGTTATTTTATTAATTGACATAGAACTATAAATACCCTTCTTTCACCCACTTCAAAAACACTTTTGCTTTTACATACAAAATACAAAAGAGATCTAGAGAGAAGAGAAGAGAGGGGCCTTTGTTCATCTTTTGGAGACTTTTCTAGCAAGCTTTCATCACTTTCTTCTTGTTCTTGTAAGTTGGTTTTATTTTAGTCTTTAGATGGTAATATCTATCTTTAATTACTTAGTATCTTTCTAAACTAATCTTGATTATTAATTAGTAAACCCTAAACTTGGGAAATTGGGGGAATTAGTATAATTGTTTAAAGAATTAAATTTTAATGCCCTAGTTGTTGAGGGTTATATGTGTTGTGTAGACGGAGAGTTCATAGTGCGTGGAATATTATTAATCGCTCGCGTGAGACGGAATACTCATTGCTATCAGGTAGGGATTATCCTACTCAACTTATATAATGCTATGTTGTGTAATTTTGTATAACTGGATTGTGACATTGGCACGGTTGATATTGTTACATACGTGTGATGAGAATTATAAAAATGATATTGGTATGTTGATACTGATATTTGATATTTAATATGAAATACCGATCTGTGGATCGATGAGAGAGTTAGGAGGCAAGGGGTAACCATATTGCATTTGCACTGTTATGAATTATGATATGCGGATAGAGGAGGGAGTTAGGAGCCAAGGGGGAATGATCATGATGCCGACTTGCGAGTCGAGGAGGGAGTTAGGAGTCGGGGCATGATCTTGCATCTTGCATCTTGTGTTGTTTATTATGTTATGTTGTTATGTGTGACATTTTCCTACTCAGCCTTTGGTTGACGTGTGTGCTTTCTTGTGTCAAATTATATTTCAACTCTGTGATAAACCAATTGATATTTCCGGCAATTGGGGAGCAGTGAGTCAAGCAGGTAATGGTTGTTAGCTTTGGATGATGTTGTGGGATGCGGGACGAGACGAGCTAGGGGAGTGGAGTATTTAATATACTATTATTAGAACTATCAATTGTTTATTAGACTTCTGCTTACTTAATAATTTACTACTTTCATTTATCAGAGTTGGAGATGTAAGACTTTTAAAGTCAAAGTTTGAGACAGTTTGAGATAACTATGTAATCTCTATTTAAAGTACATTTTATTGTTATTTTTGATATTATTGCCTCAGGAAACTGAGATGGTAACAACCCTATTTAACTGGGAATGTCTTGTTAAAGGCTCTTGGTTAAATGGAGTGTTACATTTGACCTGTTTTAACATTAAGAGAGATTAGTTGCGCTATAAAACCTCGTATAGGAAGCCCAAAATCTTAAGGATGATCTTATATACCTGGCAAAATTAACACGACTCGAAAAGGTTGACCCAAGACCCAAATATATCCTTAACTACAACTCCTGAATGTGGTCTAAACCCAAAATTAATGTGGTCCAATTGCCTGTCCTTATAAATATGTGGAGATTTTAGGAGATTTTAGGCTAAACTTTGAAGTTGGTTTTGTCGGTTTTATGCAGCAGCAAACTTGCTCTGGTTAAACTTGCTCCACTTGAAGCCATCTTGTTTGATGTAGATGGTACCCTGTGTGATTCAGATCCTCTCCATCATTATGCCTTCCGGGAAATGCTTCTAGAGGTACACCCGCTTTTGTACTTGATCATCTTCTTTATTACTCTCATAAATCTCATCTACCTCTTCTATTCTTTGTGAAATGTTTTTTTAAATTAAGGTAATAAAAAGGACTCGGACAGAGGGAGGGAGTACTACTTATGTCCACTCATGTTCTCATGATTGGCTCCATTTCCACTGGAGCCAAATACTTGATTTTTGGAATATGATGAAATAACGTAGCAGTCTGTCGATGCAAATCATTAGCCAATTTGATTATGGGTCTTACAAAAACGGAGTCTTTATGTTTTAAACAAACGGGTAATGTTGACAACTTGCCTCTCCACTGGCGGGAATTTCTCAGGCACTTGGGTGATGTCGTTTTTTTTTCTCCTTGATTTTGCCTTAATTCTGAGAATGCATGGAATATGCACCTATAGCTGTTTAGTAAAATAAATAAAAAATTAGATCGTCTTCCCCTTATCAGATAGGCTTCAATGGCGGTGTTCCAATCGACGAGGAATTCTTCATTAAGAACATAGCAGGAAAACATAATGATGATATTGCTAGGGCACTTTTCCCTGATGATTTCGAGAGAGGCTTGAAGTTTACAGATGATAAAGAAGCCTATTTCAGGCGGTTAGTCTATATCTTCTTCATTCTTATGTCTTGAAATTCAATGGCTGACCCCGCGTTATGCAACCTTCTAAATCATAGATTGGTCAAAGAACAGCTTAATCCCGTGGATGGTCTCGACAAGTTAGTGAAATGGGTTAAAGATCATGGGTTAAAAAGGGCGGCTGTTACAAACGCTCCGAGAGCTAATGCCGAACTCATGATTTCAATGCTCGGACTCACCGAGTTCTTTCAGGCTATTATTATTGGAAGCGAGTGTGAACATGCTAAGCCACACCCAGAACCTTATTTGAAGGGTCTGGAAGCAATTGGGGCATCAAAAGAGCATACTTTCATCTTCGAGGTTAGTCAACTAACTTTGTTAATCTTTCACTATCTATCTGATAATCATAACTACTCATGAAAGGCACATCTGTGCATAAACATTATTTTTATCAACATACCTCTATGGAAGAGGCTTTAGTAACTACCATTTGTGTTGTCTAATACTCCTTCCATCCCGCTTTTAATGTCCCCTCTATCCCATAATTATTGTCCCTTTTCTAAATTTTGTTAGGAAAACTTTAGTTATTCAATATTGCGTCTAGATAACTGCTACCATCACAACCACCATAAAATTAGAACCTCAACTCTTGTATCATTTAAGGTGTAAAGTTATTTTTTTTCCTTAAATGCTCCCAAAATAGGAAGGGGGACAGTAAAAATGGGAGGGAGGGAGTATCTATCTTAAAAGATAATTTTTTTATCGTGTAGGATTCCCCTTCTGGAATTAGAGCTGGAGTGGCAGCCGGAATGCCAGTTATTGGGTTAAGTACCAGAAATCCCGAGGACTTCTTGATGGAAGCGAAACCAACATTCCTAATAAAGAACTATGCGGATCCGAAACTATGGGATGTTCTGGAGGAGCTTGAAAGGCAAGGTGGGATTAAAACAAAGGTGTAACTGAGATGATTCGGCGATATGCTCACATGAGTTTTATGATTCGTCAGATTTGGAAGTTTTGGAAGATTTGTCACTTGTATAACATTTAAACAATATGAAACCAATTAATTCACTCCTTTAATTCAGAAACTTAGATTTCAATACGTAGAAAGCAATTGATGTTTTGTAGCAGATACATATGCCCCTTTTTTGTGTTAAATAAGATGGATACCCGAGTGTTTGAGAATCTGAATTAACTGTTGAAACATATACATCGACTCCCATGTGCATTTCAATCAATTTGGGTATAGTTTCGGCTATTTTCTTCAAAACCTGAATAGATACATGATATGAACAGTTGGGATTTTAAAGATAAGGAGTTGAGCTTGTATTTTTATTTCATCATATAACCTCGCCTTAGTATGACTCAGCCAAACTCATGGCTTGTTGGCTATCAGCGAATCCAAATTAGAATCATATTTGTAGACGTAAAATCGTAATCCAGTGTGACATAAACAACAAACACCAGTTAACAACAACACGAACACTCAATATGCACTCCGAAAAAAATCTAAACCAACTAGGAGATGATATTAGCTTGTCCATAAGACTGACTCAATCTCATCTCGAGCAGATCTGCACAACGCGAGCCTCTTTGAACATTTCTCTCGTTTTGCCATCAACTCCGGATGTTCAGCCAGCAATTCGGTCAACTGATTGACCTATGGCAACAATCAAATAAAATTATCAAACATTCTTCTAATGCAAATGTAAGATTGCAAAATGTTACCGCCCAACAAAACAAAGGTTTCTTATGGGGCAAAGGGAATACAATGGCAAATGGATCATCCGGGTCAAGACGGGAGTCGGGTCATTTTGGATATGTGACACGACTTGGGTCTTGGAGATTCAAGCTTGTCTCTGAGTGTGATGTTATCCGGTCATTTTGGTTTAGTAATTTAGGTCTGATCAATTTTTCCATGTCATTTTTGGGTGTGATGTGCACAATTTTTATATTGATGGGTTGCGAGCCTAGGTCATGATCAGCACAACATTTGTAGCGAAACTAAGACAAAGTGGAAATAAGACAAAGATGAGCTCAAGAACTTGGTCATGCTGATGGTTAGATTACATCTTTGCTTCCCAATTATGTGTAAAAGTGATTAAGTAAACCCTGTTTCGCTTCCCGAACCTGGCAGTGCACCACAACCTTAGGAATGGAGTTCTTCAGAGTGTGAGATACCATATCAACGTAAGAGGAAACAGTGGAACCAATCCTTTGGAAGTGAGCCTCTGAGAATCGGCCACTAGGACTCGTAGCTGGGATTCCTCCTGTCAGATCCTCCTGAAAAAATTTGCGGAAGAAATCAACAGTTATATATGAGGATTCCATGTCCACGAGTCGAAGAGTTGTTTTCTTGCTCTCCTCTCGGAACTTCTCTAGTGCCTCATATGCAGCTGCTGCTATCTCAGATTGAAGTGTACGCACGGAAATTTTATTAAAGTGCAAATGAATTATTTAAGTTAATATCAAATTTTAGCTTAATTTAATTATATTTGTCCCGCTCAATGGATCCGGATCGACCCATATTGCAAATTGGGTTATTTGGGTTCGAAAGCAAAGAAAGTGGTCAATTGGGCCCAATGAGAAGACAAACTCACAAAATAGTCAATTGAGCCCAACTGAGAAGTCAAACCCACAAAGAGTGAATTGGGCCCAAGAAGTCAAGCTCATGAAGAAAGCCCAAGTCTTCAAGTCCATTAACCAAGGGAGAAATCCTTATAAATAAGAGAGTTCTCCACAATTTCAAGAGAGAAAAAAAATCACTTTTACAAGAGAAAAACTCATTTGTCAAAGTGAAGAGAAAAGAGACATCAAAAGCTCTCAAATTCTCTCTACAAATCTCCTTCGCAAGTAGTCAACAAGCACCACAAGATCGTGCCTGTAACACCCGCAAATGTACCCTATTTTTCTAGTAGAAATATTTTACGAAAGCTTTTCAGTAAATTTAAGTTTTAAATTAGAATTTTAAGTTCCGAGTCGAATTTAGAATTTTCGAGTTCGTATTTGGAATTTCCGAGAGATTTCATGAAAATCCCGTCTTAAGTCGAGTTTGACTTTTCTTGACTTTTGAGTCGTCTTTGACTTTTCTTGACTTTTGAGTCGTCTTTGACTTTTCTTGACTTTTGAGTCGAGTTTGACTTTCCTTGACTTTGGAACCGTCTTTGACTTCTGTTGACTTTTCTCCTACACAACTCACCCTACTCCCTCCTTAACCTAATATTCACTCAAAATCAAACACAACTTTTCTTCCTCTTTAAGAAAACTCAAACTTTTGCTCCCTCTTTGATATCGATCTTTGAATCGTCGTAACTTCTTCGTTCTTTGATAGAATTTACGTAAGTTCGTCTCATTCTTCTTCCCGTACCTTCCTCTATCCGTATCCATATTAAAAGTATCGTCTTTCTCGCTTTTTAAGCTTTCCGTCTTTCTCAAGATGAACTTTATTCATCTTTTTACGATCTATTTGTAGGTGGTGACCTCCAAGATCCCGACAAAGACTACTACCTTATTGAAGAGGAGTTTGACGATTAGTAAAGACGCTTAAAGGTAACGGTGAAGGGTTACTCGATATCATTTACGTGTTTTACATGTTTTATATGCTAGAAATCGTATTAGAATACGATTAGGAAGCTTAGGAATCATGTTATGATTAATGAATGATGTTATATGTTGAATGTTGATGATATATATTGATTATTGATGATTATTTAGAAGTATAAATGAGAATTGAAATGAATTGGTTAAGTGAGAAAAGCTCACGGGTGAAGAAGTGCTCCCAGCCGGTCGACCGGCCGCCGGTCGACCGGCCGCCGGTCTGACCACCGGCTGGGAACACATCAGTAACAATGTTGAAGTTTTATGTGAAATTTGTATAGGGGCTCTGAGCCGGTCGACCGGCCGCCGGTCCATCGACCGGCCTGGACCACCTCAGTAGTGATGTTTGGATTGTTGGTAGAGTGCTCTGTGCCGGCCGACCGGCCGCCGGTCCAGAGACCGGCCTGGAGCACATTTCTCTGTTTTGGATGGTTTTTGGTTTTTGCCTGTGTTCTGAGCCGGCCCACCGGCCGCCTCCCTCCTGACCGGCCTGGAACACGGCTGTGTTGTTTTCTTTTGACTTCTAAAACTCGTAATTTATAATAGTTCGCATGATCCGTTTATCGTATAATTTTACGTAGAGTCTTATAATATTCATGTTTTGGATGTATGATATTTCATTCGCATGTATCACATGTTTTGTGACGGTTTTTGGTATATCCCTCTTTTGAGTCGGTTTTACATATGTTATGAATTGAGCACTAATGATTTGTGCTATGAACTCTCATTTCCCGGCTACACCTTATACTCGTTAGACTGGAATGTCGGAGCGAGGGGGTGTATCCTTGATGCTCGTATGCATGTTTAGTGGGGATATGACGACGTTGTTAGGAGGCGAACGCAATGCGTTGGTCGACCCGACCGTCAAATGTTGTATACTTGCGAGGTGGTGTTATTGCATGTAGCGTACTAGCTTGACTTTTGACTATAGATCTCTTTCCGCCTCTTTCGTGAATTGATCTACCGAATTTGGGGTACTCGGCATATTTATTGTAAGTCCGGGTCTTGGATGTGGAACGTCTTACCACATGTCGAATCGGAACACGTCTTATTCCGAGAGTCTGGCCAGGTTTAGACTAGGACCGTATTATTATCGTCGTCCTACCGAGAGGATTAGAGTCTTGTGTGTACGAAACGTCTTATCGTACATGATTCCGGGAAACGTCTTATCCCGTGAACTTTTTGTCTAGGTCATGAGTATACGAAACGTCTTATCGTATACGGTTCCGGAAAATGTCTTATTCCGTGAGCTTCCATTGGCTTGTCTTGCTATTGTACACGATGCTAGTGCGTTTCATTTACCGTGAGAGAATATGTTGTTATATTTGTATGATTGGACGGTTGTTTGTAAGTTGAATTATATGTGAACGTTGAGTTGGACACTTGCGTGAAATAGATGATTGGCGTGGTTTATATGTCGAGTCTCTATCTTATCAAGTATATGCCACTAACGGTGAGATGTAAGCCCTAGTGAGTATATAGTTGCCTAAGGGTGTTTTCCCCGAGTCTTTGTATCACATGATGGATTCGGTTTTGTACTCTTATACTCTTATCATTATATATTGAATTGCCTATCTATTCTTATCGTATCTCACATGTATATCTATATATGCATGCTTCTATTTTTGTATTTCCTTATATGTACGTTTAAGGTGATATGGCTGGGAGAACCCGGAGTTACTCCCCACTGACTGTGGCATTCATGTTTTTCATGGATTGAACAGTTGCTTGCTTGGGATGGCTTTTTGCTTGACATTTGGGGGTTTCGGAAGTGTGAGCTAGCGGGCGTAGTCCCTGGATGATTAACCTCTCACGATTTTAGCTGTTTTGTAAAACACTTGTCTTTGTAACATTTTTAAGAACCCCGTCTCTTTGTTGTATTCCTTATTTTAGTTGGTAATATTTGGACACTCCCTCGTTTATTTAAACTTGCATGTATAAAGTTTTTAAAAGTTTCATATTTCCGCTATATAATTCACATGCTTGTATGTTTTATATTTCCGCATTCGCGAGGGTTGTCACAGTTGGTATCAGAGCTTTATCGCTCCCGACGCACACACGTGAACCATAAACTTAAATAATTTGACCTTGAAATAATAAATGAGAGATGGGTAGACTTAAGGACCTAAGGTGGTAGTCTTTGGCTTATGCTAATTGATAGGAGTACCTTAATTGTTTTTGTTCTTATATGAGATGGTTAGACCTTTACGAAACTTATGATGGAAGCTCTTGCTCAAGTGCTGAAAAATCAGCAAGATGCCGCTCTAGCTAATGCCAACCAAGTTCCCCCTAGAAGGGAGGACAACCATCATGGTGGCTATGCATGGGTGGCGGGTCAAATTGCAAGGAGTAAGATCGTGCCTTATGGTGGAGAACCGGACCCTACGGAGCTATCCGGTTGGTTCCGTGAGATGGAGAAGCAGTTCGATCTATAACAAGTCCGAGAGGAGGACAAGGTGAGGATCGCAAAGCACTTCCTTGTTAGGGAAGCTGATAACTGGTGGGCTATCACAAGTGCCACCGCTGTTCTTGATGAAGACTTCAGCTGGGCTTGCTTCAAAGCTCTTGTGGAGGGTAGATTCTATCCTAAAGAGCTTAAGCAACAAAGGCTTAAAGAGTTCATTGACTTTAAACAAGGCAACTTGTCAGCTCAGGACTTCACTACGGAGTTCAATAAGCTTGCTCATTTTGCTCCAAGACTTATCCGAGATGATGAAGACCGAGCGTTCTATTACCGTAACAAGTTGAGTGCCGTTCTTCAAAGTAAAGTAAGGAGGAGCTCTACTTCTTTCGGGGAGTTGTATGATGATGCCCTTTGGGCGGAGAACTCAATGAAGGCCGTTAGAGATGAAGCGAAGATGAAGAATCCCTTTCCTTCCCCCTCTTTCAATCCAAGGTCAAATTTCAATGACAAAAGATCTCTCGCTCCTTCTTCTTCTAATGCCTATTCTAACAAGAGGCGTTTCAATACTCCTTCAAACTCCAATGCAAGATCACTTGTTCCTTATCATCCTCAAGCTATCTCAAATGCGGCTCCTAGGCCCAATGCTTTCCCTCAAGCTCAAGGTCGAATGTGTGACGGTTGTAGGAAATCCGTTCATCCCGGAGTTGGATGCTATGATAGGCCCCTCTTTTGTTTTCTTTGCAAGAAGCCGGGTCATCGCTTTCGTGAATGCCCCGATCGTCAGACTCCCGTACCCGTTGCCAAAGCTAAGGGATCCATCTTTGTGCTCAGCCGAGCCGAAGCTAATGCTCACCCGGAGATCGTGACTGGTAGGTTCACTTCATTAGATCAATTTCGTTTTCCTTTTCCGCCTTCATCTTTTCCATCAGATCGTAGTTCTTGTATGATGCCTCCTAGTGTTCATAGTATCATGTCCGTCTTCCATAATCTCTTGTGAGGTAGTTCTCTCTTTAGCTAATGTAAGGAGTTAGTGATTGTGTTTTGATGATGCACTAAATATGGTACCTACCCACCCTATGGAGATATATTCATGTTTAATTTTACTATAAGGAATTGAGGATAAGTAGGTTAAATCTCTCTTGGTGAATTTTAGACTTTGAATCTTGATATTGTAATATCACCTTGAGGATCGAATAGATCGTAATGGTAGTTGTTGTTGTTAAGGAATATAGTGGTTGCTTTAAAGATTACTTAAGAAAATTGTTGGCCTTATATGTTGGACCCTAATGGAAATAAATACTTTGTGGAATTTGGATTGGATGACACAACTTGAGGAATATTGTCATAAGCGAAAACCGTTGTATTGGAAGTTTTGAAAGAGTTAAATAAATTGTTTTGCGGTCGCATTGCCCTAAGATTGGCAAAAGTTTAGTGAAATGAGATAGTGAGACTAATCTCTTTTGAGGTTTTGTGATTTAACTTTTGAAATGAGAAGGTTCATGGTTAAAAGTCTAGGATAGGGAGTTTCGGAATAAAATGGATTAGAGGATTTCATGATAAGTCTCTTTTACCTTGTGGTTGTTAGTTATGGAGTCTACCGTGCCAATGGACCTTAGTAGATTCCAATTGGATTCGAATAATTGGGAGTTGTTACTCGAAGTGTCATGTGTATGAAATATTTTAGTAGGAAATATGATGATTGAAAATGTTGAGGATATATTGCACTCTCTTGAGGACTAGATTACTCGTGGAGTTAGTGATGTCGAGTTGCAATCGACATTTGAATTGTCATAGATGGAAGATAGTATTGTGGTTCATTCCTCTCTTTTTCCTCAAATTGATCTTTACTCAATCCGTTACTTTTCATTCCTTTCCTTTTTAGTCCTTGTTAATCGTTTGGTCGTACCTCTTAGTATCACGAATTATGATTTCGATGTTCGAGTCGCTCTACGTTCGTGTAATGTCTTGTTATTTGATTTTATCTTTGATAAAACTTTCAAATTTCCATATTATATTTCTAATCTAACGCTTCAAAGAAGTTTAAAGATGGTTCATTGGTTTGTGTACCCTCTTTTTGGAGAAAATGGATTTCTTTTGCTTTTATATTTGGATTTTACGTTTGGTTGGATGTTTGCGCTTGTTATTGGAGACGTCTGATAACTAGTCCTTCACTTACTAACGTTGTTTTGAATTTCAACTTCACTATTTCGACAATGATTTGTTTGGATAATTAACGTTCTCGTTCGCGACGAGCATTTTTTTGAGATCCGTAAGTAAAGTTTCACACTTATGAAAATTCTTCTTTAAACCGTTTTCTAGATGAACTTCGTTTCATAAATATTTCTCCCCTTATAAAAGTTTCGTATTAATTTTGAAAACCGAATCTTGTCCTTGATACTTTTATTTTCTATTCTCAAGTTTCGAGGACGAAACTTTTTAAAAAGGTGGGGTGATTGTAACACCCGGAAATGTACCCTATTTTTCTAGTATAAATATTTTACGAAATCTTTTCAGCAATTTTAAGTTTTAAATTAGCTTTTTATGTTTCGAGTCGAATTTAGAATTTCCGAGTTCGTATTTGGAATTTCTGCGAGATTCCATGAAAATCCCGTCTTCATCGAGTTTGACTTTTCTTGACTTTTGAGTCGTCTTTGACTTTTCTTGACTTTTGAGTCGTCTTTGACTTTTCTTGACTTTTGAGTCGAGTTTGACTTTCCTTGACTTTGGAACCGTCTTTGACTTCTGTTGACTTTTCTCCTACATAACTCACCCTACTCCCTCCTTAACCTAATATTCACTCAAAATCAAACACAACTTTTCTTCCTCTTTAAGAAAACTCAAACTTTTGCTCCCTCTTTGATATCGATCTTTGAATCGTTGTAACTTCTTCGTTCTTTGATAGAATTTACGTAAGTTCGTCTCATTCTTCTTCCCGTACCTTCCTCTATCCGTATCCATATTAAAAGTATCGTCTTTCTCGCTTTTTAAGCTTTCCGTCTTTCTCAAGATGAACTTTATTCATCTTTTTACGATCTATTTGTAGGTGGTGACCTCCAAGATCCCGACAAAGACTACTACCTTATTGAAGAGGAGTTTGACGATTAGTAAAGACGCTTAAAGGTAACGGTGAAGGGTTACTCGATATCATTTACGTGTTTTACATGTTTTATATGCTAGAAATCGTATTAGAATACGATTAGGAAGCTTAGGAATCATGTTATGATTAATGAATGATGTTATATGTTGAATGTTGATGATATATATTGATTATTGATGATTATTTAGAAGTATAAATGAGAATTGAAATGAATTGGTTAAGTGAGAAAAGCTCACGGGTGAAGAAGTGCTCCCAGCCGGTCGACCGGCCGCCGGTCGACCGGCCGCCGGTCTGACCACCGGCTGGGAACACATCAGTAACAATGTTGAAGTTTTATGTGAAATTTGTATAGGGGCTCTGAGCCGGTCGACCGGCCGCCGGTCCATCGACCGGCCTGGACCACCTCAGTAGTGATGTTTGGATTGTTGGTAGAGTGCTCTGTGCCGGCCGACCGGCCGCCGGTCCAGAGACCGGCCTGGAGCACATTTCTCTGTTTTGGATGGTTTTTGGTTTTTGCCTGTGTTCTGAGCCGGCCCACCGGCCGCCTCCCTCCTGACCGGCCTGGAACACGGCTGTGTTGTTTTCTTTTGACTTCTAAAACTCGTAATTTATAATAGTTCGCATGATCCGTTTATCGTATAATTTTACGTAGAGTCTTATAATATTCATGTTTTGGATGTATGATATTTCATTCGCTTGTATCACATGTTTTGTGACGGTTTTCGATATATCCCTCTTTTGAGTCGGTTTTACATATGTTATGATTTGAGCACTAATGATTTTGTGCTATGAACTCTCATTTCCCGGCTACACCTTATACTCGTTAGACTGGAATGTCGGAGCGATGAGGTGTATCCTTGATGCTCGTATGCATGTTTAGTGGGGATATGACGACGTTGTTAGGAGGCGAACGCAATGCGTTGGTCGACCCGCCCGTCAAATGTTGTATACTTGCGAGGTGGTGTTATTGCATGTAGCGTACTAGCTTGACTTTTGACTATAGATCTCTTTCCGCCTCTTTCGTGAATTGATCTACCAAATTTGGGGTACTCGGCATATTTATTGTAAGTCCGTGTCTTGGATGTGGAACGTCTTACCACATGTCGAATCGGAACACGTCTTATTCCGAGAGTCTGGCCAGGTTTAGACTAGGACCGTATTATTATCGTCGTCCTACCGAGAGGATTAGAGTCTTGTGTCTACGAAACGTCTTATCGTACATGATTCCGGGAAACGTCTTATCCCGTGAACTTTTTGTCTAGGTCATGAGTATACGAAACGTCTTATCGTATACGGTTCCGGAAAATGTCTTATTCCGTGAGCTTCCATTGGCTTGTCTTGCTATTGTACACGATGCTAGTGCGTTTCATTTACCGTGAGGGAATATGTTGTTATATTTGTATGATTGGACGGTTGTTTGTAAGTTGAATTATATGTGAACGTTGAGTTGGACACTTGCGTGAAATAGATGATTGGCGTGGTTTATATGTCGAGTCTCTATCTTATCAAGTATATGCCGCTAACGGTGAGATGTAAGCCCTAGTGAGTATATAGTTGCCTAAGGGTGTTTTCCCCGAGTCTTTGTATCACATGATGGATTCGGTTTTGTACTCTTATACTCTTATCATTATATATTGAATTGCCTATCTATTCTTATCGTATCTCACATGTATATCTATATATGCATGCTTCTATTTTTGTATTTCCTTATATGTACGTTTAAGGTGATATGGCTGGGAGAACCCGGAGTTACTCCCCACTGACTGTGGCATTCATGTTTTTCATGGATGAACAGGTTGCTTGCTTGGATGACTTTTTGGCTATGATATTTTGGGGTTCGGGTGTGAGCTAGCGGGCGTTGTCCCTGGAAGTTTCACCTCTAGACGATTTTAGCTAGTGTTGCTAAACACTTGTTCTTTGCTAACATTTAAGAGACCCCGTCTCTTTGTTGTATTTCCGTACTTAGTTGTAACATTTTGACACTCCTCGTTTTATTTAACTTGCCAGTATAAAAAGTTTTTAAATACCGTATTTCCGCATATCTTTCACAATGCTTGTATGTTTTAAGCTTTCCGCATGCGTAGGGTTTTCCAACATTGGTATCAAGCTTTATCGCTGTCCCGACGCACACACGTGAACCCTAACTTAAACTACTTGACCTTGAAATAATAAATGAGAGTTGGGTAGAAGTTAAGGACTTTACTTGGTAGTCTATTTGCTTATGCTAATTGATAGGAGTAACTTAATTTGTTTTTGTTTCTTATGAAGATGGTTAGACCGCGTTTAGCTGAAAATATTATGATGGAGGCTCTTGCTCAAGTGCTGAAGAATCAGCAAGATGCCGCTCTAGCTAATGCCAACCAAGTTCCCCCTAGAAGGGAGGACAACCATCATGGTGGCTATGCATGGGTGGCGGGTCAAATTGCAAGGAGTAAGATCGTGCCTTATGGTGGAGAACCGGACCCTACGGAGCTATCCGGTTGGTTCCGTGAGATGGAGAAGCAGTTCGATCTATAACAAGTCCGAGAGGAGGACAAGGTGAGGATCGCAAAGCACTTCCTTGTTAGGGAAGCTGATAACTGGTGGGCTATCACAAGTGCCACCGCTGTTCTTGATGAAGACTTCAGCTGGGCTTGCTTCAAAGCTCTTGTGGAGGGTAGATTCTATCCTAAAGAGCTTAAGCAACAAAGGCTTAAAGAGTTCATTGACTTTAAACAAGGCAACTTGTCAGCTCAGGACTTCACTACGGAGTTCAATAAGCTTGCTCATTTTGCTCCAAGACTTATCCGAGATGATGAAGACCGAGCGTTCTATTACCGTAACAAGTTGAGTGCCGTTCTTCAAAGTAAAGTAAGGAGGAGCTCTACTTCTTTCGGGGAGTTGTATGATGATGCCCTTTGGGCGGAGAACTCAATGAAGGCCGTTAGAGATGAAGCGAAGATGAAGAATCCCTCTCCTTCCCCCTCTTTCAATCCAAGGTCAAATTTCAATGACAAAAGATCTCTCGCTCCTTCTTCTTCTAATGCCTATTCTAACAAGAGGCGTTTCAATACTCCTTCAAACTCCAATGCAAGATCACTTGTTCCTTATCATCCTCAAGCTATCTCAAATGCGGCTCCTAGGCCCAATGCTTTCCCTCAAGCTCAAGGTCGAATGTGTGACGGTTGTAGGAAATCCGTTCATCCCGGAGTTGGATGCTATGATAGGCCCCTCTTTTGTTTTCTTTGCAAGAAGCCGGGTCATCGCTTTCGTGAATGCCCCGATCGTCAGACTCCCGTACCCGTTGCCAAAGCTAAGGGATCCATCTTTGTGCTCAGCCGAGCCGAAGCTAATGCTCACCCGGAGATCGTGACTGGTAGGTTCACTTCATTAGATCAATTTCGTTTTCCTTTTCCGCCTTCATCTTTTCCATCAGATCGTAGTTCTTGTATGATGCCTCCTAGTGTTCATAGTATCATGTCCGTCTTCCATAATCTCTTGTGAGGTAGTTCTCTCTTTAGCTAATGTAAGGAGTTAGTGATTGTGTTTTGATGATGCACTAAATATGGTACCTACCCACCCTATGGAGATATATTCATGTTTAATTTTACTATAAGGAATTGAGGATAAGTAGGTTAAATCTCTCTTGGTGAATTTTAGACTTTGAATCTTGATATTGTAATATCACCTTGAGGATCGAATAGATCGTAATGGTAGTTGTTGTTGTTAAGGAATATAGTGGTTGCTTTAAAGATTACTTAAGAAAATTGTTGGCCTTATATGTTGGACCCTAATGGAAATAAATACTTTGTGGAATTTGGATTGGATGACACAACTTGAGGAATATTGTCATAAGCGAAAACCGTTGTATTGGAAGTTTTGAAAGAGTTAAATAAATTGTTTTGCGGTCGCATTGCCCTAAGATTGGCAAAAGTTTAGTGAAATGAGATAGTGAGACTAATCTCTTTTGAGGTTTTGTGATTTAACTTTTGAAATGAGAAGGTTCATGGTTAAAAGTCTAGGATAGGGAGTTTCGGAATAAAATGGATTAGAGGATTTCATGATAAGTCTCTTTTACCTTGTGGTTGTTAGTTATGGAGTCTACCGTGCCAATGGACCTTAGTAGATTCCAATTGGATTCGAATAATTGGGAGTTGTTACTCGAAGTGTCATGTGTATGAAATATTTTAGTAGGAAATATGATGATTGAAAATGTTGAGGATATATTGCACTCTCTTGAGGACTAGATTACTCGTGGAGTTAGTGATGTCGAGTTGCAATCGACATTTGAATTGTCATAGATGGAAGATAGTATTGTGGTTCATTCCTCTCTTTTTCCTCAAATTGATCTTTACTCAATCCGTTACTTTTCATTCCTTTCCTTTTTAGTCCTTGTTAATCGTTTGGTCGTACCTCTTAGTATCACGAATTATGATTTCGATGTTCGAGTCGCTCTACGTTCGTGTAATGTCTTGTTATTTGATTTTATCTTTGATAAAACTTTCAAATTTCCATATTATATTTCTAATCTAACGCTTCAAAGAAGTTTAAAGATGGTTCATTGGTTTGTGTACCCTCTTTTTGGAGAAAATGGATTTCTTTTGCTTTTATATTTGGATTTTACGTTTGGTTGGATGTTTGCGCTTGTTATTGGAGACGTCTGATAACTAGTCCTTCACTTACTAACGTTGTTTTGAATTTCAACTTCACTATTTCGACAATGATTTGTTTGGATAATTAACGTTCTCGTTCGCGACGAGCATTTTTTTGAGATCCGTAAGTAAAGTTTCACACTTATGAAAATTCTTCTTTAAACCGTTTTCTAGATGAACTTCGTTTCATAAATATTTCTCCCTTATAAAAGTTTTCGTATTAATTTTGTAAACCGATTCTTATCTGTGATACTTTTGTTTTCTACTCTCAAGTTTCGAGGACGAAACTTTTTAAAAGGAGGGGTGATTGTAACACCCGCAAATGTACCCTATTTTTCTAGTAGAAATATTTTACGAAAGCTTTTCAATAAATTTAAGTTTTAAATTAGAATTTTAAGTTCCGAGTCGAATTTAGAATTTCCGAGTTCGTATTTGGAATTTCCGAGAGATTTCATGAAAATCCCGTCTTAAGTCGAGTTTGACTTTTCTTGACTTTTGAGTCGTCTTTGACTTTTCTTGACTTTTGAGTCGTCTTTGACTTTTCTTGACTTTTGAGTCGAGTTTGACTTTCCTTGACTTTGGAACCGTCTTTGACTTCTGTTGACTTTTCTCCTACATAACTCACCCTACTCCCTCCTTAACCTAATATTCACTCAAAATCAAACACAACTTTTCTTCCTCTTTAAGAAAACTCAAACTTTTGCTCCCTCTTTGATATCGATCTTTGAATCGTTGTAACTTCTTCGTTCTTTGATAGAATTTACGTAAGTTCGTCTCATTCTTCTTCCCGTACCTTCCTCTATCCGTATCCATATTAAAAGTATCGTCTTTCTCGCTTTTTAAGCTTTCCGTCTTTCTCAAGATGAACTTTATTCATCTTTTTACGATCTATTTGTAGGTGGTGACCTCCAAGATCCCGACAAAGACTACTACCTTATTGAAGAGGAGTTTGACGATTAGTAAAGACGCTTAAAGGTAACGGTGAAGGGTTACTCGATATCATTTACGTGTTTTACATGTTTTATATGCTAGAAATCGTATTAGAATACGATTAGGAAGCTTAGGAATCATGTTATGATTAATGAATGATGTTATATGTTGAATGTTGATGATATATATTGATTATTGATGATTATTTAGAAGTATAAATGAGAATTGAAATGAATTGGTTAAGTGAGAAAAGCTCACGGGTGAAGAAGTGCTCCCAGCCGGTCGACCGGCCGCCGGTCGACCGGCCGCCGGTCTGACCACCGGCTGGGAACACATCAGTAACAATGTTGAAGTTTTATGTGAAATTTGTATAGGGGCTCTGAGCCGGTCGACCGGCCGCCGGTCCATCGACCGGCCTGGACCACCTCAGTAGTGATGTTTGGATTGTTGGTAGAGTGCTCTGTGCCGGCCGACCGGCCGCCGGTCCAGAGACCGGCCTGGAGCACATTTCTCTGTTTTGGATGGTTTTTGGTTTTTGCCTGTGTTCTGAGCCGGCCCACCGGCCGCCTCCCTCCTGACCGGCCTGGAACACGGCTGTGTTGTTTTCTTTTGACTTCTAAAACTCGTAATTTATAATAGTTCGCATGATCCGTTTATCGTATAATTTTACGTAGAGTCTTATAATATTCATGTTTTGGATGTATGATATTTCATTCGCATGTATCACATGTTTTGTGACGGTTTTTGGTATATCCCTCTTTTGAGTCGGTTTTACATATGTTATGAATTGAGCACTAATGATTTGTGCTATGAACTCTCATTTCCCGGCTACACCTTATACTCGTTAGACTGGAATGTCGGAGCGAGGGGGTGTATCCTTGATGCTCGTATGCATGTTTAGTGGGGATATGACGACGTTGTTAGGAGGCGAACGCAATGCGTTGGTCGACCCGACCGTCAAATGTTGTATACTTGCGAGGTGGTGTTATTGCATGTAGCGTACTAGCTTGACTTTTGACTATAGATCTCTTTCCGCCTCTTTCGTGAATTGATCTACCGAATTTGGGGTACTCGGCATATATATTGTAAGTCCGTGTCTTGGATGTGGAACGTCTTACCACATGTCGAATCGGAACACGTCTTATTCCGAGAGTCTGGCTAGGTTTAGACTAGGACCGTATTATTATCGTCGTCCTACCGAGAGGATTAGAGTCTTGTGTGTACGAAACGTCTTATCGTACATGATTCCGGGAAACGTCTTATCCCGTGAACTTTTTGTCTAGGTCATGAGTATACGAAACGTCTTATCGTATACGGTTCCGGAAAATGTCTTATTCCGTGAGCTTCCATTGGCTTGTCTTGCTATTGTACATGATGCTAGTGCGTGCCATTAACCGTGAGAGAATATGTTGTATATGTGTATGATTTGACGGTTGTTTGTAAGTTGAGTTATATGTGAACGTTGAGTTGGACTCTTGCCTGAAATAGATGATTGGCGTGGTTTATATGTCGAGTCTCTATCTTATCAAGTATATGCCGCTAACGGTGAGATGTAAGCCCTAGTGAGTATATAGTTGCCTAAGGGTGTTTTCCCCGAGTCTTTGTATCACATGATGGATTCGGTTTTGTACTCTTATACTCTTATCATTATATATTGAATTGCCTATCTATTCTTATCGTATCTCACATGTATATCTATATATGCATGCTTCTATTTTTGTATTTCCTTATATGTACGTTTAAGGTGATATGGCTGGGAGAACCCGGAGTTACTCCCCACTGACCGTGGCGTTCATGTTTTTCATGAATGAACAGGTTGCTTGCATGGATTGACTCTTTGGATATAATATTTTGGGGTTCGGGTGTGAGCTAGCGGGCGTTGTTCCTG